>OOIL02000670.1:649253-662292 GCA_900332095.2 Cuscuta campestris
ACAAGAGTGCAATTATTATCTTTGGTAAAGCGGTGAACGGACAGTAAGTTTGAAGTAAGGGAGGGAACATGATTAAGGGAGTGGAGGTGAAATTTACCATTCGGGGTGTGAATTGAGCCTGAACCTGTGTGAGTGATGGGTAAAGTATGACCATTACCTACAGTAATAGTTTCAGTGCCATGGTAGGGAGTCGGAGTTTGCAGCTGTGAAATATCATGCGTAACATGAGTATTAGCACATGTATCAAGGTACCAATCACCAGTTTGGTTGCTTGTGGTTGCATGCATAGCACGAGAATTGGTAGCCGAGTTGCTCTCAGTAGAAGAATCATCATAGCGGTACTAGCAGGTAGCAGCAGAGTGGCCACGCTTTGAACAGATCTGACATACTGGAAGATCGCGTGAAGGTCCGCGGCCTCCCCCCCTTCCGTTGCTTCGACCGCCGCGACCGGATCCAGATCCTCGCCCAGAAAACGGTCGACCGTTCGGTCCTCCTCGACCGCGGCCTCGATCGCTGTTTGTATACAGTGCAGAGTGAGAAACTCCGGAGGCGGAATCTGCAATACTCTATTTTTGCTCGATTTCAAGATTTATTTCTTCAGAGGTCAGCCACCTAGAGAGTTGATTGAGACTTATATTCTCATTGTTCATCCGTATATTTTGCTTGAAGGAGGAATATTCATGAGGGAGGCCTCGGATAACAGCATTCACCACATCTCTCTCAAGAATAACCTCGTTGAGAGCATCCAAATCGGTGAGGGTAGTGGCAACTTCATCAAGGTACTGGGTGATAGTTTTTGTACCTTTTCGGAGTGTGTGAAGTTTGTCCCATAGTTGATAGATGTGAGCAGTAGAAACAGAATTATACCGGGCAGCGAGAGCGTTCCATAGATCGGCAGATGTGGTGAAGTTGCGGACATGCTTGTGAACAGACGGACTGATGACGGCAAGAAGGCATGCACGGATCTGAGTATCAATCACAATCCATGTTTGGAATTCTGGGTTAGGGTTTTCCTTGCCATCCTTGGATAGGATTTTTGGAGGCGCAGCTTCATGACCATCGATCCAACCAAGAAGAAGGTTGGCCTCGAGAGCAGTTTTGACATTGAGAGACCATGCAGGATAATTTGAATCGGTGAGCTTCTCTGGATAAGATTATGGAGATTGCGGAGAAGAAGCTTGACGCCAGAAGGAAGCGAAGCAAGCAGATCTGAAGATTGAGCCATGGTCGCCGTTAACGGTCGACCGGCGAGTGGAAGGAGACCGGCGGTGAAGCACAGTCTCGAAAAAAAGGGCTAGGGTTTAAACCTAGGCTCTGATACCATGATACAATTTGATAATATTTTTGTCTTATTGAATATTGAGAGATATGTCCCTATATATAGGGATTACAAGAGAGAATCCTATTCCTAGTAGGAAAGGACTAAAGTAAGTATGGTAATACAAGAATAAGGAAACTAAATAATATTAGGAGTCTTCCTATTACTATTCTTAAAAGCAGGGGAAAATGGCTCCATGAAATTTCCGCCCAAATGCACACGGTTAAAAAGGTAAGACTTTTATGGTATTTAATTAACAAAAGGTAACATGGTAAGACTTTTAGTGTATACTAATTTAAATTAGGAATTAAATAAAATCTTGTGTTTAATGCGTAGGAATAAAAAAAGGTTAGTTTTCTTTTTTAGAATGTGAATTGCGTAGACCAACGTAATAATTTTTTAAATTACGAATTAAATAAAAAAAGGAATTATGGCTTTTAGTATTTAATAAAGAGTGAGTAATAAAGACCTGAGGGCAAAACAAATACTTTACTTACAATATCCTTCAAAGGACGTTTCTCAATGTATTTGCTGCCGATATCATCATTATTATCCACTTCAATTACCTCATTTGTGAAAATTGTTTCCTGACGAAGATTTTGATCAAAGCTTTGTCTATCCTGTTACATAATTATAAAGTGCTATAAAAAATAAAATTGAAACTTTAATCCACACAAGTATTAATCAGAATAAATAAAAGATGAAGTACGAGTAAATTCCATAATTGGTCCTTTATAACAGGGGGGTTTCCATATTTAGTCCTCTATTATCAAATATTACTCCCGTAGTCCTTTTTTTAAGGGTACCTTTCCACAAATGGTCCTTTTTTTGATCTTCTGCCGTGTTGGTGTTAATTTAAAGGCTAAAAGTATAATTTGACGTCAACATTATGTCTAATGACGTGTTCTGATATTGGTTAAGCGGATAACACAAAAATAATGACTATGATTGTGGGCTAGGATTCTGACGAAAGATCACATTTGTAGACTAAAGTTGTCGAAAAAAGTGACTGTAATTCACAAACGACGCAAACGGAACAGCCTTTGGAATTGTGTATGACAAAAAAGATATATAATCATTGTGAAATTACACTTTTAGCCCTCAAATTAACACCAACATGATAGAAGATCAAAAAAAGGACTATTTGTGGAAAGGTACCCATAAAAGAAGGACCACTTGGGTAATATTTGATAATAGAGGACTAAATAGGGAAATCCCCTTATTATAAAGGATCAATTATAGAATTTACTCGATGAAGTACTCTCTATACTTTACCCCAAAGGACTTACATCATTCATTCCAAAATCATCAATATGAAGAGATTTATCAACATCCTTTAGCAAAATACTTTCTTGACCATTGGAAATCTTTTGTTGCCACTTCTCTTTGCCCTGCAATGTAATGAAAATGAATTTAGAACACTATAAAAATCAGGAGGCAAAAGGCCCTACAATGTATTGAATTTATTAGAATACTCATAAAACCATAAACTTAAATGATATCCTTGACCGGCGTTGGTAAAATCTGAAGATATAACATCATCCATCCCTCCTTTACTCTTCAAATGAAGCTTTGGACATGTTCTTATTGTGTGCCCTACGCAGTTACAGTTTGAACACCGCTTTTGTTTTGTTCTAAATTTACTCTTTTTGGAGCTCTTTTTGTCTTCACAATAGTGGGATCACTAACTTCATTCGAAACTCGGGTATTAGGTTTCCCACCAAAACTTTCGATTTTTTGAGTTAGCCTGACTATTTCATCTCTGACTTCATTAGACGACTTGGTTTTCTTACCGGCAATGCTACATAACTTATTACATGCTGCTGCTAAAGCTCCATATATAACGAGCTGTCAACAAAACATCATAGTCCACTTCATCTGGTTGTAATGAAGAAACGATGTCAACCTTACTCCTTGTTACGCATGGAAAACGTGGGGCGCAAGGAGGCTTCTGGCTGGCAGTGTTAGAGTCCTAAAATGTCTTAGTTTACTTATTGTTTTACTTACTTGTTGCAGTAGGATTGTAGTCTCCAGTAGAGTTCTTTTCCTAGTAGGCTTTGGGAAACTTCTCCCCTATATTAACGGGAGACCTTTGTAATATCAAACATAGAACACAGAATATATTTTTCTTCCGAATTGTTGCTGCCATTCTGCCGTTTCACATGGTATCAGAGCAGCGATCATCATGACCGAAAATCCAAAGCCAAAACACGAAACACCGGCCAAAAACACGGACAACGGCGATGAGACGAAGAAGCCTAGTCCGTATGATCTAAAATCTGTGGACACTCCAGGATTGCTAATTACTCAAGTTAAACTCACCGGCAGGAACTACGAAGAATGGGCGAGAGCAATGAGGATAGCTCTCCGCGCCAAGAGAAAGTTCGGTTTTGTTGACGGATCTATACCCTGTCCCGAAGAAGATGCCGACGAGGTTGAAGAATGGTGGATCGTAAACGCTATGCTTGTCTCATGGATCTACAACACCATTGAGACAGACTTGCGAAACTCCATCACTCAAGTAGAGGTGGCGGCTGATTTATGGAATGATATAAAGGCGAGGTTCTCCGTGGCAAACGGCCCACGGATCCATCAATTGAAAAAGGAACTGGCAAACACCAAGCAGAACGGCCAGGAGATCGTTAAGCACTATGGCAAGTTAAAAGCAATCTGGGATGAATTGTATGATATGTTGAAGGTGCCGGCATGCAAGTGTGGTGGGTGCAAGTGTGGCTTAACCGCACTATTGGAGAAGCAGCGTGACGAGGAAAAGGTGCATCAATTTCTGATGGGCCTGGATAATGAAGGTTATGGAAGCCTACGCTCGAACATTCTCAGTTCCGAGCCGTTGCCTTCCATCAACCGGGTTTATTCCGTGATAACCCAACAAGAAGGTGTGCTAAAGCTGACAACCGAGGAAGAACGAAACCCTATGGGTTTCGCCGTAGCTGCGGGAAGACCAACTCGGGATAACAGCCTCAAGTGCAAGCACTGTGGGCAGACGGGACACGAAATAAGCAGCTGTTTCCAAATAATCGGGTACCCGGAGTGGTGGGCGGACAGACCACGCATGCATGGTGGCGGACGTGGAGGCAGTCGCGGCGGCAGTGGCGCACAAACTGGCAGGCGCAATGGAAGGGGAGGTATTGCCGCTGGACGCATTGCAAATAGACCAGAGCAGCCGAAAGACAGAGACGGAGAAGGTTATTTTGCAGGACAAGCCAACGTCCAGTGTGAAAATCAATTTTCAGGTACGACCAAAAGTTCTTGGATAGTCGACAGCGGTGCAAGCCAACACATGACGGGGGACAGAGACCGGTTGGAGAACATTCGACCCATCAAAGCATGCACCGTCGGCCTGCCTAATGGTGACAGTGCACTAGCCGTGCATGCGGGAGACGTCGTTCTCCAAAATTCTTTAAGACTAACCAATGTTTTACTAGTGCCTAAACTCAATTGCAATTTAATCTCTGTCTCACAACTTCTTGAAAGTGGAAGATTGCTTATCCAGTTTACTAAAAAATCTTGTGTTATTCAGGACTGTACCTCGAAGAAGGTGATTGGAATGAGTGAACAAGTTGGAGGTCTGTACTATCTCGCTCAGAATGTGTGTGACAAGGCCTGTGCGATGCGAGCGACGACAGACTTCGCGGTGTGGCATCAGCGACTTGGTCATCCCTCTCCTGAGATTTGTCGTTTTCTCCCTTTTTGTTCTTCCTCCTCCTCAAATGTTTCTTTACCTTGTGATGTATGCTTTCGTGCTAAACAGTGTCGTGATTCCTTTCCCATCAGTATGAATAAAGCAGATATTCCATTTAGCATAATACACTGTGATTTGTGGGGGGGGGGGGGGGGGNGGGGGGGGGTACCGCACACTATCGCGAACTGGGGCCAAATATTTGTTGATAATTGTCGATGATTTTTCCCGAGCCACTTGGGTGTATCTTCTAACTAACAAAGATGAGACACCAAGTGTTTTACGCAATTTTTTTGCTTTTATCCAGCGTCAGTTTAATGCCCAGATAAAAATACTTCGTAGTGACAACGGAACAGAATTCACGTGCATGAAACCATATTTTGCCTCTCACGGCATTGTCTTTGAATCCTCTTGCGTCGGCACTCCTCAACAAAATGGGAGGGTTGAGCGCAAGCACAGACATATCCTTAATATAGCACGTGCCCTCCGCTTCCACGCAAACCTCCCTATCACTTACTGGGGTGATTGCATTCTTACCGCGGCGTACCTTATTAATCGTACCCCCACACCCCTGTTAAATGGAAAAACTCCATACACCCTTCTGTTTGGTCAAGAACCGTCTTATTCTCATTTGCGCACTTTTGGTTGTCTTGCTTATGCGCATAGTCAATTAACACACGGGGATAAATTTGCCAGTCGTTCACGCCGTTGTCTCTTTCTTGGATATCCTTTTGGGAAAAAGGGATGTGATTGCAGGATCTCGAAACAAACAAAGTTTTTGTCAGTCGGGACGTTAAATTCGTTGAACATTCCTTTCCGTTTGTTTCCCCACCACAGCCCCTGCCAAACTATTCCTCTACGGCGGACGACCTGGTTGACGACGAACTGGACGCCCCTGTCGTACCCGCCAAGGCACCTGTGTCACCCCAACACACCCCAACAGAACCATTGAACCCCGTGTCACCCCAACACCCCCAAACAGATCCTCCCCACACCGAAACCATCTCCACCGAAACCCCAGCTTCGTCTTCCTCACCTGACATAAACATCACCTCTCCACCTCCTCAAGAATCCACCACCAGTCTTCCGCCAATCCCAGCCGTTCCTCAAGATGGGGACCCCAATCGCCGCAGCCACCGTGAACGGCGTCCTCCCTCGCATCTCCGGGATTTTGTCATGCACACTGTTCGTGGTACACCGACTTGTACATCCACTCCGATCCCCACTTCAGGTACGGCTCATTGTATCACTAACTTTGTTAACTGTGATAATTTTTCTTCCACACACAGAAGTTTTTTGGCAGCAATTACTGCAGATGAGGAACCCACTAGTTTCAAAGAAGCTATTAAAAACCCACACTGGCGGATGGCAATGAAGGATGAGTTAGATGCACTGGCAGCCAACGACACTTGGTCCTTAGTCTCACTCCCTCCGAACAAGAAAGCAATTGGTTCGAAATGGGTTTATAAAGTTAAACACAAGGCCGACGGTAGCATTGAACGCTACAAAGCCCGACTTGTGATATTGGGCAATCGACAGAAAGAGGGCATCGATTACAAAGAGACGTTCGCCCCTACGGCCAAGCTTGTGACTGTCCGAGCTCTGTTGGCAGTGGCACCCGTGCGAAATTGGAGCCTCCACCAGATGGATGTCCATAACGCTTTCCTGCACGGCGACCTCCACGACGAAGTATACATGCGACTTCCACCGGGCTTTGCATGCCGACAACAAGGCATGGTCTGCAGATTGCACAAATCCCTCTACGGCCTACGCCAAGCACCAAGATGTTGGTTCTCTAAACTCACCACAGCTCTCCGCAGGTACGGCTTCACACAGTCCAAAGCCGACTATTCCCTTTTTACTTTGGTGCGTGGCCAGGTGGAACTTCGAGTACTCATATATGTGGATGACTTAGTGCTCGCCGGAAATGATGAAGCTTTTATCTCCCGTTTTAAACACTACCTGTCCGAATGCTTCCACATGAAAGACCTCGGCTTACTGAAATACTTTCTGGGTGTAGAAGTCGCACGCAACTCCTCCGGGCTGTTCCTCTCTCAACGCAAATATGCCCTCGACATTCTCTCTGACACAGGGTATTTGGGCTGTCGTCCAGCCGCCACCCCACTCCCGGCAAATCACCGCCTTGCTCTAGCAACGGGTCCCGTTCTCTCGGATCCTACCTCCTATCGGCGGTTAGTTGGGCGTCTCATCTATCTTACTATCACACGACCGGATTTGACATACGCCGTGCACATTTTATCTCAGTTCATGGCAAGCCCGCGCCGTGATCATTGGGACGCTGCAGTCCATACTCTTCGGTATATTAAGGCACGCACCGGGCAAGGTTTGGTTCTCACTGCCGTAGGTCCCCTTCAACTTGTTGGGTTTTGTGATTCGGATTGGGCAAGTTGTCCTCTTACTCGCCGTTCGGTTTCTGGTTATTTTATTCGTTTGGGCGGTTCTCCTATTTCATGGCGGACGAAGAAACAGAAAACGGTGTCTCGATCCTCGGCGGAGGCCGAATATCGAGCCATGGCCACCACCGTCTGTGAGTTGAAATGGCTACGGAGTTTACTATCCTCACTCGGCGTGGATCATCCGCAACCAATGACACTACACTATGATAATCAAGCCGCTTTACACATTGCAGCCAATCCCGTGTTCCATGAACGCACCAAACACATTGAAATCGATTGCCACTTTGTTCAGGACGAGATCCAACGTGGCATTCTCCGTACGGCGCACATCTCTTCGGTCGACCAACCTGCGGATATTTTCACTAAATCTCTTGGTTCTGGCCCGTTTAATCATCTTTTGTCCAAGCTGGGCACGCGGAACCCCCATGCTCCAGCTTGAGGGGGGGTGTTACGCATGGAAAACGTGGGGCGCAAGGAGGCTTCTGGCTGGCAGTGTTAAAGTCCTAAAATGTCTTAGTTTACTTATTGTTTTACTTACTTGTTGCAGTAGGATTGTAGTCTCCAGTAGAGTTCTTTTCCTAGTAGGCTTTGGGAAACTTCTCCCCTATATTAAGGGGAGACCTTTGTAATATCAAACATAGAACACAGAATATATTTTTCTTCCGAATTGTTGCTGCCATTCTGCCGTTTCACACTCCTCTTAGTCCACCTTTCGTATATTAAGCTCTGGCCTCTAGGGAAAATTATGAATATGCTTTGTCTTCATAACACATATAATATGACGACAAGGGATGCCGCGAGATTCAAAAAGACGACAAGCACATGAGAACGCAGAACGTAATCTATCAAACTCTACCTCGACCAAAGTATATGCATCACAATAGTGGCTAAACTCAAACATCAAATTGTCTCCAATTTCTTTTCGACCAACAACATTAAACGCACAACTAATTTCAATCTCTTTCTTCACTTCTTTGAATATTTCAAGTGTATAAATTTGGGCAGCCTCCCGCTCAATATCCTTTAAAGAAGTTGTCAACACAAGTTCAGAGAAATATGACTTGAAATTAGCAATCACCTCATTATTCATGTACTCTCTCAGTAGTTGCTCGAAATTATGAGCAAATTCAAGAAGGGTAGTTTTATTCATCACATAAGACTTTATTAGAGAATTAATTGCTTCACACTGTGATGTGGTCCGAATATGACCAAAGAATGTGTCACACAAATATGCAGTAGCCCATAACTTTTTGTTCTCATAGGTTTTCAGTACCCACGAATTAGAACCAACATCATGTTCACGTTCTTCCAAACTTCTTCGAATTCCTCGGGTGTATAATTAGCATATGCTTTTTGAAAGTCCTCGACAAATGATGGATTCTTGACATTCTCTAGTGCATTTTGGTGTAAATGCCATGCACACAGCCGATGAGTAGATTTTGGAAAAATGTCTTTAACAACATCTCTCATAGACATATCACCATCTGTAACAACTGAAATTAGATGTTTGTTGTACATCGCTTCCAAAAAAGCCTTTAAAACTCATTGGTAAGTCTCAATAATTTCATTAGACACTAAAGCACAACGGAATATAACTGTCTGTGAATGGTGATTACATCCCAAAAAATAATCAATGGACAATTATATTTGTTCTTCTTATAAGTAGTGTCAAATGCAAGAACATCACCAAAACATTGAAAGTCTACTATGCTTGCGCCATCTGCCCAAAATAAATGTTTTAACTTACCATCTGCTCCAACGTTATACTTACAAAATAACATGGGGTCATTGTCAGCTTTACCTTGAAGGTAACTTAGTGTAGCTCGCGCATCTCCATCTTCAATCTTAACATGTTTCTGTCTATCGAGATAATTATATAAATCTATTTTCGTAAAACCAACCTTGTCATATCCCCCCTTTTGAGCCACCATATATCCCATTATATGACAGGTCCTGTAACACCCTAATCCGTCCAGGTCTGCAGCCCCTTTCGGACTAAAGTATTAACTTGGTAATCGTAAAATTTAAAACTTTTCAAACACTTTTATTTATCATAATAATATTTTTCATATCATAAACAGTACAGAGTTTTCAATATTGCGGAAGCTTAACAAATCATAATCACAAACATAATTTATTTATATTCTTTCGTTCAAAACCATCACATCCATTCCGACTATCTCGCCTCCGTCTGCCTCCAGGATCACGTCACATCAATCTATTGACCTGCGTGTAGCAAATAAAACACACTACACGCTCAACGGTAAAGCTGAGTAAGCATATCTAATGCGTCGAACATCCACATAAATTGAATCTCAATTCATAATCAACCATTTGATATCATGCACATAATGTTCAGTTCAGATATTCAATAATCAATATTCAATTTTTAACATTCATTATTCAATCATCCAACATGTATATTCATCATTTGTCATTCAACAGTATCCTTAAACTATNTCAATAAATCATTTTACAAAAAGTTCACATCTTTGACTTTTTCTTATTTTTATACAAATTACATATTTAAAATGTCATAATTGAAAATCTGTACATCAGATTTATTCATAAAATCTACCGTTGGATTTGTATCTTTGAGACCTATCTATAAAAGTCAATCTTAACAAAAATCATTGACTCTAAAAATTCCTTCATTTTTGGTCAAACATATAAATAATGCTTTGTTGAGTCAAAATATGGTTTAATTGAATTTTATTCAAAAAAGGTCTCACATTTAATTCATATTATCTATTTCCATGATTTATTTCAATAAATCATTTCAAAGTTCACAATTTCTTCATTTATTCTTAATTTGGGTCTGTACTCAGGTTCCCAATCAAGATTATACAATAAGTCAACTTATTGGATTTATCTCTATAAGATTTATCCAGATTGTGATATTGAATATTTAAACATATTTCATTTTGGCTCAAAGCCCAACAAACATTTATAAAAAATTTTGATTAATTGATTATTTATTTATTAATAATTCTAGGGTATATTTTGGAGCGTTACATTTCTCCCCCCTTAAAAGGAATTTCGTCCCTGAAATTCTTCTAAGCCCAAACGTTCAACATTTCATAGTGATCTCACTTAATCATGACCGTGTCATGCTCAAAGGTATAATTACGTCATTATCCATACGGATACGTATCCTCAAATTGTCGATGTTATCAAACTCGTTCTTTTTTTTCAAGGGTTTAACAATCTTTAAATTTAAGCAAGGTATCCAACAATCCTTTTGCGGGTTCCTGTTCAAATGCAACATCCATATTTTAGGTTCCTTTGAAGGTTATAACATCGTATTTTGGAGCATATTTGACATACTTCGTTTATTCACAAGTCTCGATTGTTCATCATTAGTCAACAACATTCTTTCTTTGATTGAAAGACCTTCAGTAGCACTTGCAGTTTCCTGTTCGCGATAGTTGTAGTGGGAGATTTTGGATTTCATTTTTAATCCATGCATCATAGCGTAATCATTCAAGTCAATCTAAACATCTTCACATCATTCACATGACTCGTAAGTAACAACATATGGCTTTTAGAACATAGAATTTGTCATCATTTATGAGGAAGTAATGTCGATTGGTTGTACGATAGCTCGTTATCATCGATTTGCATCAAAACATTTCTTCATTCACTTCATGGTAGCTCCCATTATCGTTTAATGAGTCTTCGTATTCATAGGTAATGAAGTTCGAGTAGCGTCTCATGTACGACTTGTCGTATTCAAATTTCTCTCATTAATTTGAAAATATAACTAGATATGATAGCGACAGGTTCGATTGTAGCATTATGGCTGATCTTGAAGAAGAGAAGATCTTCAGTAAGTAATTCAATTCATGAATAGAGTGAAGAATCTTTACAAGTTCTAACACCAACATCGCGTATAGGTTTGAGATTTTCACTTGAATGATTCAGCTTGTTCTCGTGACGTCATTTCTTCTTTGGTTGTTGCACACACATATCCTTGCTAGGGTTATAATGGAGTTGGTTTGGTCAATAGGATCATCGATAATAATCTTCAGAGATATCGTAATTGTATTGTGGTCCACATAGAGAGGTTCAACATAATGTTCAAGTCGGGGTAGTTTTACTATTGTGATCGAGTCACTTATTCAATAGGGTATAGTTTCCAAAGATCGATATCATGGTATCACTGAGTATTGTTTTGGTTCCAATTAAGAATCATGGTTTTAGTATTTTGATATAAAGAATGGAATTCAATCTTTTCAAGATTGATCAAGCGAGATGTTTTCAAGGGTGTAGTTAACACAACAAGTTTGAGTATTTCAAGGATATGAGTCACAAGATACAAAGGTAGCGTTTGCGAATTATCGTTACTAAACGTAGGTTTTCTTCCTTCAATGTTTCACTCTTTGGAAGTTACTCAAGAGGTCGTTGCCTTAGGAAATAGTCATTTGACTTTTCGTCTTGTGGTTGAACGTATTTAAGGACAGCGAATCAAACTATTCATTAGTCTCAATACATCATGTCATCATCAGACTGAGTACGTTCTTGTTTGCAGGTAATCCATTTTACTGTACCTATTTTGGCTAGTGATAATTACTTTTCCATCAATGGTCCGGTTTCAGGTGCTATATATATCATGATCATGGAAAGAGTATCTCATATTCTCACATTATGGAAGGAACTTCTCGAAGACTTCCTTATACCATAAGATTCGTTGGTCTACTTGGTAGTCATTCTCTTGGTAGAAATCCAAAGTTTATGGCTACTGCGGTAGATTTGGGAAGGGAATTGATAAGGCGAAAGATTAAACTTGCCAATGGAAGAGGTAGTGTTGGCCTTCAAGGAGCTGTTGCTTCAACAGTCTTTACCAATGGTGGTCTCGTTAGAGGTTTCATTCCTGGGTACATAGCAATACGACGTGTCTATGGACCTACGTATGGTGTAGAGCATACAATTTCCAGCAACTATTACAAATAATTTGAGATGAATCATGCCGTGGAAGCTTTCATCGTCCTTCCCGGAGGAGTTGACACTATGGAAGGTTTATTCACTTTGATCTTGTGGGCTTCTGAAGGGTTACACAATAGACCCATTGGTCTCTTGAATCTTGACGGTTATTTCAATAACCTAATCAAATTTCTAGACGATGCGGTGAGGCAGAACTTCATGGCTTTGAATGAGAGAAAACTTTTCATTTCTTCTTTCTTTGTTGATGAGCTTTTAGACAAATTAGAGTTTGCTAAAGCTTTCCCGGGTCCAGGGGTTAGTTACGATGAATTTGTGAATCCTGGAAGACTAGACTTAGAATTGCATCTGTAACTTTCCTCATGTAATCCAAGTTGTATTTTGTGTTGAAATAATACTATCCATAAATATTATTTAACGTTGTATGGTCAGCGCGAACTACATTTTCTTCATTCTTCAGTCTTTCATTGTTGGTGTCACTGTTTCACGTCATATTTTGTATCATCATCTCGGTCGCGATCTTTCACGTCAATAGGATATCAAAACGAGTCAACTATCTTATTGATTTGTCTTGTAAGCATCACTTTATTACTTCATTTATTCAATTAGATTACATTGACGTTTCCGATGATAAGTAATTAGGTCATTAATCACTTCATAACAAGG
>OOIL02000670.1:676262-690528 GCA_900332095.2 Cuscuta campestris
AAGGAGGTTCCGGTTCTGGTCGACGGCGAGGGGGTGGCTGGGTTCCGGGTCTGGGGTAAGGGGGGGGGTCGGCGGTGACCGGCAGGGGTTGGCGTCTAGGGTCGGATCTGGGTCGGGTATGGGAGGGTTAGGTCTACATCTGGGTGTGTACTTACCTGTGCTCCTAGCCGTCGTCCGCCGCCGTCCGACGACCGTCTACACCGCCGGCAGGGAGGACAAACGCTGAGGGTCGACACGCCGGCGACTACCTCGAGGAAGAGCCGTTACAGGCTACAACGGGAGAAAGCAGATCAGCGCAGAGGAGAGAGAAAGTTTTCTTCGCAAGAAAAACAGGACCTTGAGCAGTCATGACACGCTCAAACCATTAATCCCAATTCCCAGCAATGCCATTAGTACGTGAACTACACCCGAAGGTGAACGCGCGTGCGAGTAGCTAGTCGCTCATCGGCCATTAAAGCTTCCAACCTCACTCCCTCCCCTTCCACTCTCTCTCTCTCATCACCAGCTCAGCGTCAAGTCGTCAACTATCTCTCCCTTTTTTTTCTCTCGCTACATTCTCTCCTTGACCGCTTGCTGCAATCTCTTCCTGCATTTACTCTACAGATCGCGCCCGACCCGCGTTTCTCGGATCTGTGAAGTACCCGATAGCAGCATTGTCAAGCCGAGTTAGGGTTCTTCTCCCCCCGTCCTGCTCGCCGGAGCTATGAGCTGGATGCGGCGACATGCAATGGCTGGGGTTTTCCGACGGAGTTGATGGAGGATTCTGTCGGTGCGGCTGGCTGTAGGAGAACCCGAAGAGGGTGCTGGGCGAGATGGGCCGGGTTGGATTCTCAGAATCGTGATTGGAATTTCGCGGCCCTAGAGATAGAAGATGTCTGCTCTTGCTTTTCTCTTTCTTCTCCCCCTGTTCACTCTGGTTCCTACTAGTATTGGTAATTTCAGTTTGAATCTGCTTTTTTTCCCGTTGATTTCTATATATATGCCGATTTGGAAGTTATGCCGCGTGAATTCCTTTTTTACTACTCCCTATTTTAAGCATAGAATGTTCCTTATAAAGATGAACACAATTTAGGATTAAATCTCTTCATTATATGAAATGAACTTTATTAATGTTTTGAGTCTTAAGCAGTGCCCCTCTTATGGTAATTTCTTTTCCTTAACTTTGCATCAGAGATGAACATGAACGAATTAGATAATAACTTCCAGTTTTTGAAGATGTTTTTTTATCTGCCTATAGAATGACAAGCTGTCAATGATGATATGAAAAGAAGTTATTGTCAGTAGGGCACTACATAGCTATCTTTATATATAGGTTGCTTGGAATTTACACCATTGTATGTAGTGGCAATTAATCTTTTGTTTGCCAGAGTCCCACTTTGTGTTTGTTTTGGCAACTAATTTGAGCTTTTTTTTGTAGTGGCAGTTAATACTCTGCATGTTGTTTGTGGAGTCCCATTTTGTGTTTGTTTTGGCAACTGATTTGAGCATGTGTTGTTGCTCGAATGTCTTTTTGTTTTTCTTTACTATTCAGTTCTTTATCTATCAATACTCAGCAATGAGCATGTTTGGTTGAAAGGTAAAACTGCGTGGTTGAAAGTCTGCAGTCAATCACTTCTTAGATTATACTCCATACTGGGCATTAACAGACTACCCTTTGAAGGAGACAATTGTGCACTTTAGAAATATTTGAGTTGCCTAGTACTCCTTTCACCCCAAATTGTGCACTTTAGAAATGTCTTAGTATATTTTTTCATCCTTCCCATTTATATTTTCCAATTCTAAGAATGGAAATAGATTCTCTACCAAGTGTACTTTTCAACCTATCTTTACGAACACTCATGACCCAACTGCCTAGCACATGGGTAGGTAAGGAAGCCCGAATTCAAAAATTACACTGATATTACCTAACACTCCATGTCAAAAGTGAATGAGACATTATATTTAGGATGGTGGGAGTACTTGTGTACACTTAATAGTAGTCATAGAATTACAACATATTTGGAATGAGTATCTCATTTGCCTAATCCAGGACATGATGAAATGTTTTTCCCTTGTTTCTAATTAGAGTACCATTTTTGGCGTATCTGAGTTATCCTTCATCAAACTTTTGGCTTCTTCAAACATTCTTTCTGAACATATTTGTTTGTCTCCCCTCCTGACTAGCCAAATGTACTTTGCTAGAAAATTCTCCATGGAAGAATGTTGTTTCAGAAGTTTCTTTGTTCTGATGAAAGTTCTAACTTCTCACATATAAGATTTGTTATCCTTTGATTTCTGCTCATCTTTTTTTAAAACCAGTGCAATGTGTTTAATTTATTCCATGATTTTTCTTTTATATTTTACAGTGAGGTTAGAGTCTACCAGTGCATCGTGGGCTCCACTATCAGCTCCTCATAGACATCATCTCAAACCTTCTATCAATCCCACTCGCGGACCAGCTTTTTCACCAGTGCTTCCAGGTACTTATGGTGTTTGTTATCTTAACTTCTGATCCTTTCTTTACTGATGTAAAGCTTACTTCTATAGGCCCTCTACCCAGTCCTATTGGCAATACTTGGCGAAGGCATCATCACCGTCATCACCATCGAGGGAGTACTCGACCAGCAGTTTCACCACCTTCAGGATCTGGTAATTTGCTCTTAAAAATCCAAAAACTCTCTGCCTAGATAGTACTCTTGCCTTGGCCAACTGCATTTTTTTCTTTATTAACCCAAGCTACTCCTGTCTATGCTTCACATGATCTTGCCCCGGTGCTAGCCTTCAGTTTTCCGCTCCCCTAGTTTATAAGACTTTTTAGGTCATTCGTATTTTGTGAAAATCCTGTATGATTAGTCACGCCGTACAAGATAATCATCTTCTAATGTTTAATCATCAATTCATCAAATCAAATCGTGATCCTTATTTACTGAAATGAAGACTGATCTGCCACAGACTAAGAGTCCAATGCAGTCTATAGTGCCCCTACGACATCCAAGGTTGCTATAGAGACCAGCCTTTTGCCCCAAAAATGTGCCAACCAATTTTTCCCTCCCAAGAGTCAACAATGCGGCCATAGCTCCCAATCAGTTGTGCCATACTGCCCTGTATCTTGCATAGTTAAGTTCCAACCTAAAGACAAGCTCTCCAAACAAAGCCGTGTTGACATGTCCTAGACTCATGTTAGTACAACGCCTTAAAACTATTTCCACCAACATTCTAACCAATGGCAGGATTCAATATTGGCACACCTTCATCGTCACGGTCACACAATACTCGGTGCGTGACATGCACCACCACTCAAAATCTAGCACGCCCTCGTGCTAGAAATAGGACTTTGCCCAATAATCTTCTTTGCAATGATATTTTCATGTCGCGAATGAAATTATTACCCTCTCCCCAACTTGGATGTGCAGCGCACCATATAATCCATCAAATGGAGCCATTACTCTCTCTCAATCAAGATGTGCAGGGTTCTACATTCTTCCAAACAAACGAACAATATGCACATGAATACCATTTGCCATGTGCTGAGAGTCCAACGTAGTCTACAACGCCCGTGCGGCGTCCCAAGGTCTCTTGATCGCTTTGAGACCAACCTTTTACCCCATAAGCATGTTCGATGCTTTTGCCCTGGCTCATCAGGCCCGACCAGTTGTGTAATTTATCTTGCATAGCCTATTTAGTTAAGTCCTAGAACAGTGACAAGCTCCTCAAACATAATTGGGTCAGCATGCCTAATTTGGCGAGTCATGAAAAGAATGCAATACAACTCCTTAATGCTATTGGCACCAACATTCTAACCAATGAATCCAAATTATTGGGAGACTTGGTGCATTGGTTAGAATGTTGGTGCCAATAGCATGTGAAGACTTGGTGCTTCATCTTCACGGTCATTCAAGACTTGGTGCATGTGAAGATTAAAAAAATTTAATAATATAAAATGAATGCCGTTCATGGTCTCACAAGCATTGCCAAATTTAACAGATTTGAAACAAAAAACTAGACACTTCCTTGCCACTTGCTGTATAATGAATGTGATCCTCATTGTGTTTCTTGTATTAATGAATGATATTAAAACTTAAACTGGCAGTCTGCAGTCAGGGCTGTTCGCCTCCACTTGCTTCAGTTCCCCTCCTTTCAAGATGTGATTGCGTGTTTCCAATGAACGTGAAGCTCCTCTTAGGTGTATCACTTTATTCTGTATTTCCTGTCATTAGAGAGCTTGGGCTTGAGGTTGCTGCAGGCACATACCTTGATCCTTGTCAAGTAGTTGTTGTTGGAGCAAGTGCTTACAATCAAGACCAGGGAAAGACAATGGTTGATCTTAACTTGGTTCCGCTAGGGGAGAAGTTTGATAACACCACTGCTCAGCTTACTTCTGAACGATTTTGGAAAAAGAATGTGCCTTTAAACCATACTATGTTTGGTGATTATGAGGTGATATCCATTAGCTATCCAGGTACACGATGAACTCAATATTGTGTTTTCCTCTGTTCTTTGTATAGTTATAAGGTCTAAATGTTTTAGTCTCAGGGCTGTCTTCTTCTCCACCACCTGGCAGTTTTAATGGTTCAAGCACAGACACTCAGCCGATTCCTGTTACTGCTGATATTACGAATAGGAGTCAGAAAATGAGTCCGAGACTAATATTTCTCATTGCTTCATCAGCTCTAGTACTCCTAGTGATTTTATGCGGAGCCATTGTTATTATGCTAAAATGCAGGAAGCCTGGCCGACCATCAAGCGCTGTTGGTCCTGTTTATGCTTCTGCTATAAACAAGAAATCTGGTATGCCTCAGTTAATTTCATGCATGAATCTAAACCATCATCATTATTTGTGTCTGTTCTTGTTTTCATTATTGTTTCATACTCTTTCTTTTAATGTTTTGAATTTATTTGCTGCTAAATTTATATTTAGTTGTGCTTGACGTGGGTGTTTTATTTTAAACATGTTGAAATATCAAGGTTATCAGAGCATTTATTTGATCTAGTATTACTATGTTCTAGAATAGGGGTCTTACAGGACAAACAGTATTACGAAGTTCAAACCAGTCTCTTTTCTTTTGCTTCTTATTTTTTCAAGGCCGAGTCTAAGTATTAACACAGCAAGACATGCTTTTCCTCAAATAGATTGTCTTCTACTCAACAGTGTTTCTTCCATTTATCTGCATACAAATCGTTTAAGTGAGCTATTTGTTTTCTATATCGTTGTAAACCTTTCATAATAATTGTTACATATTTGCGTAAGTCAATATTTTATTTATCGAGGTTTGTAGAGATCCCAGTATTGGAGCTTTAAGAGCTTGTGAATTCCCAGCCGATAGTAGCATGTTTCAAAGAAATCATTTTTATCAATTCTCTCGCTGATCATCCTTGATCTACATACCTATTATGTTAAGTGTATTGTGTTACATTATTTTGTGAACATTCTAATTCTAGATTTATGGGAACCTTCTATGTTCTCTTACGTAACATGGTCTGTGCCTGATTGTAGATGAATGGAGTTAACCTGGATTCTTTACTTGATACTATGATACAATGTTATTTGTTAATTTGTAAGCCTCATTAACAAAATAAATCTATACAAACTTTTAATTCTTAATTTATCACAGGAATGGGGTCTATGATATCAAGTAGCCCTGTAAGCTCGACATCGGTGTCCTTCGCTTCTGCAATGCCCACATCTATTCGTTCTGTTCGGACATTTTCTCTTGCTGAGCTCGAGAAAGCCACAGAAAAGTTTTGTTTAAAAAGAGTTTTAGGGGAAGGAGGGTTTGGACGTGTTTATCATGGGATCTTGGAAGACAATTCAGAAGTTGCTGTCAAATTGCTTACAAGGGATAATAATCAAAACGGAGATCGTGAATTCATTGCTGAAGTTGAGATGCTAAGCAGATTGCATCACCGTAACCTTGTGAAATTAATTGGCATATGCATTGAAGACTGGACACGCTGTTTGGTTTACGAGCTTGTTCCAAACGGAAGTGTTGAGTCTCACTTGCATGGTATATTATCTGTTTTCTCCTGTTGCTATCACTTTCTTAGATATGTCATTCATAGACTTTTCGGGGTTGAAATATCTGATGTCAAGTGTTAAAGGATCCTCTTCTTTGTTATGAACATTATCTGTTCTCTTTGCAGTGTGTTTTTTCTGACAGGATCCATTGGTATTTCAGGAGTAGACAGGATGAGATGTCCTCTTGATTGGGATGCACGGTTGAAAATTGCTCTTGGGTCTGCAAGGGGCCTGGCTTATCTTCATGAAGATTCTAACCCTCGTGTAATCCATCGTGACTTCAAAGCTAGTAATGTTTTGCTGGAAGATGATTATACCCCCAAGGTTTCAGATTTTGGATTGGCAAGGGAAGCAACCGAAGGAAGTCAACATATATCAACACGAGTCATGGGAACTTTTGGGTATGCTTCTTTTCCATCTAATGGTAATTAATGGGTAGAAGAATATGATCCAAATGGAATAATGTACTGCAGTCTGACTTGCTGTGGTAAAATCCGATAAAGTTATTAGTTTCATGGGAAATGCCAGGAGTGAGATAATCTTGTCTCCTTTTTTTTCATTTTTCTTGTCTTAAAGAGGAAAAATTGATACGTTCTATTGTGGATCACAGGTATGTTGCTCCAGAATATGCTATGACAGGCCATCTACTTGTGAAAAGTGATGTATACAGCTATGGGGTTGTGCTACTAGAGCTTCTTTCAGGAAGAAAACCAGTTGATATGTCTCAACCACCAGGACAAGAAAACCTCGTTACGTGGGCCAGGCCTCTACTGACCACTAGAGATGGATTGAAGCAATTGGTGGACCCTTCCTTGGATGGGAGCTTCTACGACTTTGATGACATGGCAAAGGTGGCAGCCATAGCTTCCATGTGTGTTCACCCAGAGGTGACTCAAAGACCCTTCATGGGAGAAGTTGTTCAGGCACTCAAGCTCATCTACAACGACGACACAGACGAAACATGTGCAGATGGCTGTAGTGTAAAAGACTCACTCCCTGACTCTGAATACAGAGGCGGCGATCATATCAATTCAGACAGCAGCTGGTGGAACGCTGGTGGGATGACACCTCGGCTGACATACGGTGTCGCCTCCTCCTTCA
Organism: Cuscuta campestris; assembly: GCA_900332095.2. NCBI lineage: Eukaryota > Viridiplantae > Streptophyta > Magnoliopsida > Solanales > Convolvulaceae > Cuscuta > Cuscuta campestris. The sequence goes on from OOIL02000670.1 coordinate 683,359, forward strand.
TGACAATGGAGTACAGCTCTGATCTGCAAGACGAGTTTGAAAACAGGCCGTTCTCATCCTCAAGACTGATGGGACGAGGAGGGGTTGCCAGCAGGGGTGTTGCATTACCAATAACGCACGGGAACAGATCAGGCCCCCTAAGGACTGCCAGGGGTAATCCCGTCTTTTACAAACCAAGCGGTAGTATGAGCGAACACGGCTCATCACTCATTCCAAGACGCTCTTGTAATAACGGTGACGAGTACAATGACGCTTATCTCTAGGACGGAATGGAGAACTGTGTAAAATGTACAGTGCTGGAAAGACCAGACCCCATCGGTACTGAAAATGAAAAGACAATATGGTTTGTGGGTGAGGTAGCAGAAGCAGCAGTTGTTGTAGTATAAGATTAGGAGTTTGGATTCGGCCGCGGTTTGCCTTCTAATTTTTGGTCATCTTTTACAATCAATTAATTAATTACAACAGCAGGGGAACCTTGGTGTAAATGTAGTCACTCAATTCACTTCATGGTTCAATACTCGATTGAACCATTATGTCACATTTATATTCTTTTCCTTCATGGTTTTCACAGCCAATGTTGTTTTTTAGGCTAACTCATCATCGGTATGAATATCCGTGTGGCCTGCAAAAAAGAAAAGAAAATGCTCGGCCGTTGGTCGCAATGTATACCGGACAACAGGTTGTACGATATTTCTCGTACATCCACAACGAGTGCTCATTTACGAGTAAATAAATGCTCATTTTTGAGCAAGTGAATACTCATTTTAGAATAACTGAATATTCATTTCCCTAAAACTCAGTTAGGCTCGAAAATGAACATTCAGTTGCTCAATATGAATCCCGTAATTCGAATACAGATCACAAATCAAACAAAAAATATTTGATTCATTTGGAGCATATGCAACGTCGAGTTCTTCCTCTTTGTCGCCCCACCACACCACACTTTCACTTGATTATCATGGAGTGGAATGAGCGTTCCTCCACTATGGCTAGCGAGGCATGTTTATGCCTTTTCTTTTCATTTTTTTGAAGAAAGAAATACTATATGAGCTATTGAAAATTTGAATTACATCAAAGAATATCAAAAATACAAAAAATGGCTTGCCGACAGATTGGTCATGCCACTCTAGACTGGGTTGATTTCTTATGTTTTTTTTTTTTGAAACAAAATGTGTTTTTGCAAGGCATTTAAATAAAATAGATAAAAAATGTTTTAAATAAGAAAAAAAGAAGATTTTTATTTTTTTAAAATAAGGAAAAAGAATTCTCCTATTTTTTATAAAGGTTATAGAAGTATTTTTATGATCAAATAATTAATTAAAATAATTTTTATAATTAAAATGTCTCAAAAAAATATAATAAGTGACAAACACATTGATTTGCCACTGCAGGACATGCCACTCCACTAACTTGTCACTCGCTGACTAGACTGTTTTTCATTGATTGGAATTTTCCACGCCGGCGTGTGACATTCCATTTTTGTCTCACCGTTGTCCATGCTCTTACAACCACACCGACCACTGTAGCCAATCAGTCAAGGAGAGGGGGAAAGGGGGCTGTGGTGCGGGAGGAGGGGGAGATGGAAGTTGTTTAGGAAAGTAAGAACCATCAATTTTGTCAACGAAGCTTCGTAAGAGACTCGGGTCATAATATATTAATATGACATTGATATTAATGTTATATGAACCGGCCCATACACATAAACAGTAGAATAGACGGTTTTCTTTTGTGTGAGGTAGGGAGGGAGTATTTTAAATTGAAAATCTACTTTGCGTGGTATGAATTTATTTACAATTTGTCCCAAAAACTGCACTTCACTCCTGCAGTTGCTCTTTGAGCCCGACACATCATCTGCCCCAGTCTGCGGACCCGATAATCGCCGACGACATTTCCACCGGAACTAAGTTTCCCGGTGCTTCTCCATTAGCTCCGGTGACACGCCGACACTCTCATTTTCCCTCTCTGTTTTAACCGTACATATAACTGCCCCCCCTTTTGTTCTTATAAACCCGCAGAATTCAGCCGGCGTTCCCTGCGCGAAATGTACGGGCGCGACATTGGCAGAACTTCTCGCGGCTTCTTTTTCAGCATAGCTCTCAGCCGCTGCGCTTCTCTGTTCCTTCCTATGGTGGCATCTCTTTCGATCTAGCTTCTCGAAGGTAGATCGACTGAATCTATTTGTCCATATGTCCCTACCTTTTGCTTGAATCTTCCTTTGAACTTCAGTTTTTTTTTTTTTTTTTTTGTGAAAGAAATTTCTCGAAAGTCGATTCAACCTTCTCCTTGTTAAATCACTTAATCCATGTGAAATAAACAAATACTGATTCAGTCAATTCCAATTCCTTGTTATTTTGAGTAAGGCAATCAGATTTATTTTGTTGCAAGTTGCTGCTCACTTGTTTTGGCTGAATGTAGCTTCTATGCGCTATTTCATATTAAGCTTCCCTTTAAAGGATGATTGATGTGGTGATGGGATGTATTAAATCAGAAATTCTCTCTCAGGTATCACTATGAATGGGATTCAGAAGGGTCAAAATCTTGAGGAACATTTTTCAGGATGTTTGGGAAGAATGGTGAACCTTTTCGACTTGAATGATGGGAGTGCAGGGAACGAATTGCTCACGGATAAGCCATATCAAGATGGTAAATGCAAACTCATCACAATAGTATATTAAAATTCAAATTCTTTGGCTTGTCAAAGTGACATTAAAGTGATGAAACAAGCATGGTTCATGATGTGATGCTTGTTATGATTCTTTTTCTCAAGATAATCTAATAATCAATGAAGATGGCTGGTATGCTAGCTAGTTCACCTTGTTCCTTGAATCTTGACTGAGTGGAAACTAGTTATTTCTCTAATTAATTTGGTATATAGTACAGAGTATATGATAGTATTTCTGCAATGCACCTTTCTTCGGTTTGTCAATATCATGCCTTGCATAAACGATTACAGGCTTTCCTCCAATGTACAATTCGAACGTGGCAAGTCTGTCTCCCTATAACGATCAGACTGAGGATAATGAGGTCATATTTTCAATCTATTTATGAGATTTGAACTGTAACAACCAGGTCTTTTGAAAAAGTTGCCTATGTTACTGATGTATACTCATTTCTTTGGTGCGTGCAGATTGTGTCAAAATCAAGTGAAAATATTTTACATAGGAAATCAAATGTAACACCAATGAAGATGCTCCTTGCCCAGGAAATGTCCAAAGAAATTAACAATAAGCATAATCCACCAAGTGTTGTAGCCAAGCTAATGGGGCTTGACACTCCTCCGTCTCAGCAACCTGATTCTTCTAAAGAAAGATATTGTGTTGGTGGGAGTGCGCGAGTTCACACTGACACACATTTGAGTTATTGCAATAACAAAAGTGGAACATTAAATGGAGAATTACAGCATGACTTTCATCAATGCTCAAAACAAAATCAATTCAAAGATGTCAACAAAGTTTGGCAGCATCAGCAGAAGAGCTCTCTGAGAAATAAATCATCTGGAAGCGGAAGGTGTGATGAAAAGGACAAAAGGACGGCTTATGTACGCCAAAAGTTCATTGAAGCAAAATCTCTATCCATAGATGAAAAATGTCGCCAGACTAATAACTTCCAAGGTGCATTGGAAGTTCTGAGCTCCAACCCTGATTTGCTCCTCAAGTTTTTACAAGAACCAAATCCTACGTTGGCTCAACAGATATCCAATCTACGGTCTTGTCAGCCTCCTACTGATATAAAACGGATAACTGTACTTAGACCTTCCAAGATGGTAGATAACCACACATATTCTGGGAAGGAGACGAATGAAAAAAAGGATAACAAGGCCAACGAAGTCAGCCAATTGAACAAAATGGATGAAAGCTATCAGGATCATTTTGCTTCTACAGCTAGACATAGTGTTGATGGAAGTTCTGCTCAACCAACTCGAATAGTAGTACTTAAACCTAGCACAGGTAAGTGTCACAACCTCAAGGTTGTGAGTTCCCCACCTCGCATATCACCTGCTAGGTTCCATCATGAAAATGTATCGGCAGACCCTGAAGATAATGGTGTTCAAGAATTAAGAGAGCTGGCTACGGAAATCACCCAGCATATGCACGAAAACTCTATTGGGCATGAAAGGGATGACATATTGCTTTCTTCTGTGTTCCTAGATGGCTATATTAGTGACGTGAGCTCATTCAACAAGTCAGAAAATGAGCATGCCATGGAAAACCTGAGTGATTCGGAATTCATGTCACCAGCTTCTAGGCACTCATGGGAATTCATTAATAGGTTTAGAAGTCCACATTCTTTATCCTCACCCCGTGCATCTCATTCTCCAGAATCTCTAGTATCCAGAGAAGCAAAAAAACAACTTTCTGAAAGATTGGCCATGGTTGCATCAAATGGAATTTGCCAAGAACAAAGACCTCACAGGAGAAGCTCAAGTACTTTAGGTGAGATGCTTTCTCTTTCTTATGCAAAGAAAGCAGGAAAACGTGGGGGAGGAGGAGATAAAGAGCCAAGTGACTTGAGTTTCAACCAAGTTGGGGGTGCAAATATAATGGAAGGCGTGGATAACTCACTGAGTCTCCTGAGGTCACAATCTGTCCCTGTACCTTCTACCATGTTTGCTTCCCAATTGAAAGTAGAAAGCTCGGACTCGGAGACTGTAAAAACAAACCCTGGTGAGGGGTCACTAAATGAAAGAATCATAAAGTTCTCTTTGAAGGGGAAAGTTTCAGGTTTGTTCTCGTGGAACAAGAAACCTAGCAATCAGAAGCTTGACACTTCAAAATATGGCGATGAATCTCATTTTGGTGAGAAGTGTTATTTAGATTCTCGTAGAAAAGAAAATCAAGATATGAGTCAATGCCTTGATTATGTCCATGGCTCAACTGGCAAAAGAACTTCTTCAGGCTTGACTGGAAGGCATGTCATTATTTCTTCTGAGGTAATTGGGTAACCATTAGCACCATACTTCCCATGTTCATTTTATGAGCTTTAGAAAATTCAGGTGTGATTTTATGGTCAAGCATATATTGTTAAATACCAGTATTTATTATACAACTTTTTGGCCTGCACATTGGTTGATACTACTGCTAGACTTATTTCAAACTTAAAACAAGGTTGCAATGAATTCATGCTGGACAAATTCTACAGGTTGATCCTGGACCATCTGTGAAGAAGGATTGGCGTCCTGGAAATCTAAGTGAGAGCCAAGATCAACCAAGTCCTATTTCTGTTCTGGGGACATCATTTGAGGATGATGAATCTGTAACACAAGTATCCCTAGACAATATCAAACAATACGATCATGGTAACTTTTTTCTTTCTCACTCGTGCATAAATTTCTTTCCTCGTCGTATCGTGCCTTATCGTTTTCCAAAATCAAACAGGGGAGTTGCCTGGTCCCTCCACCACTTTCAATCCAATTGACAAATCTCCACCGATCGGTTCAATTTCCCGTACTCTATCATTGAACGATTCTTGCTTATTCGACGCAGCCACCTCTTTTTCACTGAAACCGTCCTCAACTCAAAGGGCCGAAGAAGAGCACAAGTGGTTCATCCATGTTCTGACAATATTATCAGAGGCTGGCCTTGATGACGTGCAATATGATTCATTCTTGTCAAGGTGGCACTCACCAGAGAGCTCATTGGACCCATCACTCAAAGACAAGTATGTTGATTCACATGACGAGGAGTCGTCTCTTCATGAGGCTAAGCGAAGGAAAATGAGATCAACCAAAAAGCTCATCTTTGATTGTGTGAATGCAGTGTTGATGGACATCTCCTGCCAAAACACATTTCCCTGTAGCGTAATATCAGCGGACCATGTTTTGGGGCAAATGAGAGAATGGTTTTCTTGGAATAATATGATTGATCTCTCGGAATATAATGGGGACAGAAACTGCCTAGTGGCAGAAAAGATGGTAGAGAAGGAGACAATGGGGAACGGATGGATTCAACATTGGAGACTTGAACGTGAAATGATTGGGAAGGAGATCGAAGGAAAATTGCTAGACGAGATTGTGCGTGAAGCAGTGGTGGAAATGATGAAGTAGAATGCAATTCTGTTTTACTCAGGTGGATCTATGTATTATTATTCCTTTCAAAATCACAATGGTAAGTAATATATGTAAATCAAAATGGTTTAATTTGATCTCAAGCTTCCTCTTTTTCTGTCTGAATCTGAATCTGATTATAATTTGATCTCATATGAGAGGTGGCATTTATATTAAGATTGATAGAAATTAAAGAACATTTGGGGCATTAGATTGTGAGGGAAAATTCTGTGTATTCTCATCTTCGTTTATGGTTCCGTGTGGTACAAGTAATGCCTAATATAGAGAACAACAGTGGAAATTACTCCTGTGCCGATTTAATTTGAAGAGTTTGACTTCACCTGCTTGAAAAGTATTCTAAAGTCAAAAGTGGGAGATTAAGAGTGTTTAGAGAAAAAAACAAAAAGTGCCAGTCATATACTCTTTACTTTTGCATGAGTAAAGAAGTGTGTAATTTTTTTGTGAATAACTTAGTGTATTGATAACTCGGGTTTGGGTTAGTTCTTTTTATTCACTTTTAGGTATTTTTAATATTTTTAGAGTTTAATTTTTAGTATTTTAGCTTAGTTTTATTTTAATTCTCATTTTTACAATCTTTTAATTTTCTTTTAAAAATAGTAGGTTTTTAATTATTTTTTAACATTTTATTATTGTCTTCATTTTATTTTATTTTTCCTAACCCAAGTTATCAGATATCTTATTTTTTGGAGAAAAATATCGCAGAAAGCCAAAAATGCAGTTCGAGTTTGGAAAGAAGATATTGATTTTGGCTAGAGCCCAAACCCATCATCAAATAAAGAAGTCCAGGCCTTGTCCTCTTAAAGATTTACGCAAGAAAGAAAAAAAAAAAAAGAATTGAGGATTGAAGTCTACGACTTCTTCCTCTTCGTGTTAAACCAGCGCGGATGCTCCAACGTTCTTCCGTTTGATTCGCAACAATCAATTCTCAACGGGAAGAAATTAAAGGCTCCTTGCTCCTACTATCCTATAAATTGAAGGCAAATTGCAACTCGAAATGGGGGGGGGGGAAGAACGTGAGAGAATCACAGAGAGTAAAGCAGCGGCTCTAGCCGCTGCTATCTACGCAGCTCCGATGGCGGTGGGCGGTGGAGGAGGCGACACCCAGT
>OOIL02000670.1:691045-730868 GCA_900332095.2 Cuscuta campestris
TTGTTTGTTATTTTCATAAAAATTGGGATTGTTTAAGCGCAATAAACAACTCTTGATTTAATGAAAATATGTAATGTTTTTCTTATGTGAATAGATTACAATTCTTATGCTTGAGTAGTTCAAGGAGACCTGCAAAATATTTTCATCATTAGACGTTAAAGTTTATTAAAGTGTATCAAATGTTCTTCATTAATACTTTGTGCATGGGAGTTAGAATGAAAGAAAGATTCGCTCTTTTATAAACTTTTTCATCTTTTGGAATAATTATTTGAACGCTTGAGGTGAGTGGGGGTTCAAAGTAACCAAAAGGCTTTTGAATCTTTGACTCCAGGCCTTATAGAGAGTTGACGATCCTCTATATGTGGTCAAGGATATGAATCAACTCGAGCCTTTGAATTATTTTCTATTCTTAAGTGCGTAAGTTACGTAATATATTGTCTAAGTGCCTATTATACGTGTAATGTTCATTTTGTGTTCATTCTCTTTTTAATTTTGTTTCGGGTTTTGGCGGTGTATCTTGGGTTACCTAAATTGGAGAAGGTGATTATCTTATGAGCTTGTTTCCCCCATTCTATCAAAAAAAACCAAAAAATAAGAAAATATAAAAAAACTAAAAAAAAAAATTTACTTTTCATCCAACCTCCCCCCTTTTGTGTTTTAAGTTATACATATAAGTTTTTATACTTTTTTAGTATATCTTAAGTATATGTTTTATGTTTATAAGTTATATTATAAGTTATTTGTTTATATAAGTTATAGTTATAAGTTTTTATATTTATTTAGTTATAAGTTTTTTTATGTGTGTAGTAGTTAATTTTATTTTTTTTAGTGACAATGTGTTTGCATGCTAAATTGGTTTTAAAAAGTACAAACTTTCTCCGTGGGATCGACCCTTACTTGCCCTAGCTATAGTTTTTATTTGATTATATTTTGGGGGTTAGTTAAGGATATTTTATAAATTTTTAATTTGTTTTGGACCACACGACAAGTCCCCAACATGTATCTATTAGTTTAAGAGTGTACACCAGTAAATCTCCACCACACAATCCAGAGTACAAAATTTGAAAATGAATAAAGATCAAATGGTGAGGATTGGTGTACTAATCTGGTATACCATCTACACCGAATAATGTACCTGACTCTTTAATGTTTGAGTTGTTTTTGTGATAAATTAACTTTATAAACCCACGGAAAGGCATCTAATCTATATACTCCCACCCTCCCAAAATAATTAGTCACAATACGCAAAATAAAATGATTTTTTAAAATTTATTTTATTTAAAAATTTGCATAAAAAATAAAATTTAGTACATCTTTATAAACTACGTCAAAAATTCTATTGGACAAGAGGTGACAAGAATAATTAATTTATCAAATAATCAATAAAAAAGAATTAATAAACAAAGCTTTCTAAGATTTTTGATCAATAAACTATGACATTTTTTAAACAGAGGGAGTAATTTTATGCAGGGTATAAAATAATTATTGATGGGGGATAACCCCACGTCAGCCTAGGGCTGACGTCAGCATGTACTTCGCCGAAGGGAAATCGCTGGGTTGGGACGTCTGAACTCGGCACCCGAGCTCCGCTTGGCCCTCCCGGCTCGGCTCGGCCAGCCGAGCCGAGCCCGAACCCCATGACAACGACGTGAAGATAGCGACCTGCGAAAGGGACTTAGTGATAGTGATAGGATGAAAGGGACAAGACTAAGGGACAGGTGACGTCTGCTAGCCGATGAACCTCGATCAGAGGGCTTTGACTTAGTGTATTGTATCCCCTATAAAAGGGGTGATACCCCTCATTGTAATGGATCCGAATTTGAAGTGAATAAACTCTTACTTTGCATTCTCTCTCTCTAAAACTCATATTATTTAATATATTCGGTGGTTTATAGCCATCAAATTGGTGCTCTCATTCAGAGAAGAGGAACATACTTGTAGGTTAACTCCCAGAAGCGAGAATGGTGCAGACAAGGAGCAACGTCCCCACCACCAGCCACGTCGGTGGCGAGGAGAACGCGCCGGGCAGCGGCAACGGCACGGGAGGTATCACTTCGACTCCGGACGCGGTCTAAGCGTTGTTCGGCTTGGGGGTGACCACGGAGCAGCTCTAGGCAGCCGTTGCGGCACTTTCCGCCATGGGTGGGAACGTGCCCGGCGCCGGAGCTGGCAAAGCTCCGCTCGGTCCCCATACCGAACACGCTGCCACTTCCCAGCACAAGGGAAAGAAGACCCGGAGGAGCAAGAGGAGGCCCGGAAAGGCTCCGGTGATCGAGGAGATGCTGGTGGAAGACGTCCCCGAAGGAGAAGACGATGAGTCCAGCGAGTGTCGAGTATCCGCCCTTAAACGCCTGGGGGTGAGGAGACTCGAGTGTCGGCATTCGACAGGCTCAAGCGTGGACCGGAAAGCCGCCTGGGTGACCTCCATCGACAAATATCCGAAGGCAGGTGGAGGCATGCTAAAGAGTCTGCGACATCGGACCCCCGTTCGGCGAGGCCCGAGCGGGGCGGAGATTAGCGGGACGAGCGGACCCAGCGTCGCGAGAGTCCGACAAGAACTGAGAAGACAAAGGTCTTCGACCAGGGGGTATCTCGGCTCGCGCACGAAATTGCCGATCTCAAGCGCCGGGTGGAGACCAGGGCTCCCTACAGCCAGCCCCTCTTGCGAACGGTGACCCCGTTTACTCCAAGGGTTATGTCGATTCGGCTGCCCGCGAACTTCCAGCCGTGGCAGATCAAGGCCTACAGCGGAACGACGGACCCCCAAGATCATCTGTCTAAGTTCTACGCTTTGATGGAGGCGGCGGCAGCCCCAGAAGAGGTTAAGTGCTGATGTTTACTCGCGACGCTGGAGGGCTCCGCGTGCGATTGGTTCAACCGGATCCCGAAGGAAACCATTGACGATTGGGATACATTTGCGGAGAAGTTCCTGACGCACTTTGCGGCCAACAGGAGACAAAGGCTACCCTACTCCCACCTTCTCAACATCTGCATCCGCAAAGGAGAGAAGGTCCGAGACTTTATTGTTCGGTGGGAGAAGGAAGCTAGAGACGTGCACGGTGTGAATGACCAAGCTTTGGTGGCAATGTTCCAAGCAACCCTTCCCCGCAGAGAGGTGAGGGAGGAGCTCCGCAAGAATCCTCCCCCCACGTACCAAGAAACCTTGGCGCGCGCTAAGTTCTTGGCCTCGGAGGAGTTCGACGATGCCCCCGACTCTGAGGTCGCGCCGGCCAAGCGAGCTCCCGCAGGCTCGGGAGAGATCGCGAAGAAGAGGAAGAAGAAAAAGGACTACACAGCGGGCCCTAGGACGCCCTCGGCTAGTGTGTACTCCGTGGGTGCGCCCGTGGGGACGGGTCGAGAGCTGGCCCTCTCCCCGCTCCATCACATGGAGGCTTACGCAGTGTCATACGGTAGCAAGTACTGCGAGTATCATCGCAACAACACTCATAACACTAAGGAATGCTTCACTTTTCAGAAGGAGATGCAGCGACTTATCGCCCGAGGGCCGGCTCCGCAAGACGACGGAGCAGCCCCATTTTGGGGGGGCGCCGAAAGGGAGAACTTGGAGGAAGCCCTAAGGCCCGTGCGCACTCCCCTCTCCGGGTTCACGGGAGACTCCATCGAGGCCGAAGGAGTCATCACTGTGCCCGTGATAGTAGGGGATGGTGCGCACAAGGCCAAGTTGAAGATGGAATTCATGGTTGTAAGCATCAACTGCGCGCACAACATGATCTTAGGACGGCCTGGCCTTGAGGACTTGAAATGTGTGATCTCTTCATACTACTTATGCATGAAGTTTCCCACTCCTTCGGGAATCGGGGTGGCGAGGGGAGATCAGAAACTAGCTCGATCGTGCTACGTCCGAATCACAAATAAGTTGCCAAGGGATGAGACGTTGGTCGTGCACGCGCAAGAGGAAATGCCGAAGCTGGAAGCACGGCCGAAGGCCAAGCCCGCCGAGGAAGTCGAGGAGGTGTCGCTCGACCCTCGGGCACCCAAGCGGAAGGTGAAGATCGGGGCGAACCTGACTGGAAACCGGCGGAAGCACTTGGTGGACGTGCTCACCGCCTACCGCGTGATCTTTGCATGGGGACCCGGGGATATGCCGGGGGTGGATCCCAAGATCATATGCCACCGATTGGCAGTCAACCCGGAGTCTAGGCCGGTGAAGCAGAAGAAGCGGTTCCTTTCGTCCGAGCGGAGGGAGTTTGTCGCCAAAGAAGTGGCTACCTCCAGAGCATAGGGCATATCAGAGAAGTCAAGTACCCGGGGTGGATGGCCAACGTGGTGTTAGCGCCGAAAGGAAACACTTGGAGGATATGCGTGGATTATACCGAACTGAACAAGGCACGTCCCATGGACCCATTCCCACTCACGAACATCGATCAGCTCGTGGACGAGACGGCGGGTTGCGAGCTCATGAGTTTCATGGACGCCTTCAGCGGGTACCACCAAATCAGAATGCACCCCGAGGATGAAGAGAAGACATCTTTCACTACCCCTGGCGGGGTATATTGTTACAAGGTGATGCCTTTTGGACTAAAGAACGCCGGAGCAACTTACGCTAGGATGGTAAGCAAGCTCTTCGCGCCCGTCCTTGGAAAGAGCATGGAAGCGTACGTCGACGACATGATCGTGAAGAGCAAGCAGGCGACCACCCATGCGGAAGACTTGGAAGGAGTTTTCAAGATCATGGAAAAGTACAACCTTCGGCTGAATTCGAAGAAGTGCACGTTCGGGGTTCAAGGCGGTACGTTCTTGGGACACATGGTGAGCCGGCGCGGCATTGAGCCCAACCCCAAGAAGGTGCGCGCCATCCTTGACATGGAAGCTCCACGAAATGTCAAGGAGGTGCAGCGCTTGACCGGGAAGTTGGCTGCGCTCAGCCGTTTCCTCTCCAAGGTTGCAGACCGAGCCGCTCCATTCTTCCAGGCCGTGAAGAAGGCTCGAGGGTTCGTATGGACGGAAGAATGTCAACAATCCTTTGAATCTCTCAAGTCCTATCTCCTTTCTCCCCCGGTCCTCGCAAAGCCCGAAGCCGGGAGACTTTATATCTGTACTTGGGGGTGTCGCCTAAGGCACTGAGTTCGGTCCTCGTCCGAGAAGAAGGCGAAGCTCAACACCCGGTTTACTACACGGCAAAGACGCTGAGGGGCGCCGAGCTCAAGTACTCAATGGCCGAAAAGACGGTCCTGGTTGTGGTTTCAACCGTGCAGCAGCTAACGCCCTACTTTCAAGCTCACTCAGTTCAAGTGCTTTCCCAGCAGCCCATAGGTGCGTTACTCAGGAGCCCGAACGCGCCCTCTCGCATGTCCAAGTGGGCAGTGTTCCTTGGAGCCTTCCAGATCGAGTTCAAGCCGAGACCGACGATCAAGGGCCAAGCGCTAGCTGACTTCGTGGTGGAATGCACCGCTCGAGAGGAGCCGAGCCTAGAAGAGCCCGAAGCCGATGACTGGTGGATAGTTTTTACCGACGGCTCCTTCGCCGCCAAAAACTCGGGGGGGGGGGGAGTGGTAGTTATCGCTCCCGAACGCTTTAGAGCATATTACTCAATTCGATTCGGCTTCAAGGAATCAAATAATGAGGCGGAATATAAGGCGCTCCTATGCGGGCTACGCTTAGCAGCCAGGATGAGCGCGACGAAGCTAAGAGTAAAGTGTGATTCGAAGCTGGTAGTTGGCCACGTCTCGGGAGAGTTCGAGACGAAGGACGAAAGAATGAAGAAGTACAGAGATACCGCTCTAGAATTACTTAAGAGCTTCACCGCGTACAGTGTGAAGCAGATCCCTCGAGCGGAGAACGCCGAGGCGGATATCTTGTCAAAGCTGAGCTCGGAAACACTGGAGCATAACAGGCAATTGGCGAACGTGGAAGAGTTGTCCCAGCCAAGCATCCACGCTTTCCCCGTGGCGATGATCTGTGCTCGGCCAAGAGATTGGACGGACGATATAGTCACCTTCCTGAAGGATGGCGCCCTCCCAGATGATGCAATGAAGGCCAAGTTGGTCCGGACAAGGGCACCGGGGTACACATTGGAAGGCGGAAAGCTATACAAGCGAGCTTACAACGGGACACTGCTCAGGTGCCTCCAGCTAGCCGAAGCGGAACAAGTCATGAAAGAGGTGCATGCAGGGATTTGCTTCGCCCACCAAGGGGCATACACGGTGTCGAGGAAGATAACCCTCCAAGGATATTTTTGGCCAACAATTGTGAAGGATTGCGCGGAGTTCGTGAAAAAGTGCAATCCTATTCCCCCATCAGCACAGCTATCCCGTTCGCGCGGTGGGGGGGTGGACCTCGCAGGCGCACTTCCTAGAGGTACCAGGAACGTGAGGTACGTCATTCTAGCCATCGACTGTTTCACTAAGTTGGTGGAGGCAGCCCCATTGGCAAGTATAACCGGAGCTCAGTGCCAGAAGTTCCTTGCGAAGCAAGTCGTCTGCCGCTTCGGCGTCCCCGAGCACAAAATCACCGACAACGAAACGCAATTCGAGTCCAGACCCTTCAACAACTTTCTGGAAAGTTGGGGGATCAAGCACAGCTATGTGTCGGTCGGGTACCCACAGACGAACGGGCAGGTCGAAAACGCAAACCAAACGATAGTCGATGGGCTGAAGCGGAAGTTGGAAGCCTACGGAGGGGAGTGGGCGGAGGAGTTGCCTTATATCCTATGGACCTACTGGACCACGCCCCGAAGGGAAACTGGGGAGACTCCCTTCGCCCTATTCTACGGATTCGAGGCGAGGGCACCCGCAGAAATCTCCATCGCAACCCACCGAAAGGAGATCTTCAACCCCGAGCGCAATGAAGAAGCCCTGGCAGCCGAGCTGCACCTCGTGCAAAAAATGGCAGGAAGCGGCCTTCATACGCGCAGAAAATTATCGGAGGAAAGTGAAAAGCTACCATGACAGGCGCGTGCGCGCGCGCGCGCGGATTCATTGAAGGAGCCTGGGTGTTGCGCAAGAGAACGGTAAGCCGCCCCCTGGAAGGTGGAAAGTTTGCCAAAAACTATGAAGGCCCTTACATAATCAACGAGGCAGTGGGCCCTTCGACGTTCTGTCTGCAGACGCCGAGCGGAGGGGACGTGCCTAGGATATGGAATGCCGAGAATTTGGTTAAGTTTTATTAGTAGAGCTTTATTGTACACGGGCCCCAAGAGGGAACGCGTAAATCCTTTGATCGAACTCAATGGAATGAAATTTTTTGCGAACAGAGCCCGCTTCGACCGTACCCGGATGTCTTTCCCGGACGAGGGTCAAACATTCGCGCTCGGCGCTCCTCCAAAGGATGAAGGCCGAGCGCAAACCATACTCGAATGCTTTTCCTGGATGAAGGTCAAACATTCGCGCTCGGTGCTCCTCTCTCAAGAGGGAGGCCGAGCGCAGACCATACCCGGATGTTTTTCCCGGGTGAAGGTCACACTCGTGCTCCGCGCTCCTCCACATGAGGAAGGCCGAGCGCAAACCATGCCCGGATGCTTTTCTTGGACGCAGGTCAAACACTCGTGCTCGGCAATCCTCCACGGGAAGAAGGTCGAGCGCGGACCATACCCAGATGCTTTTCCCGGACGAAGGCGAAACACTCGTGCTCGGTGCTCCTCCACAGGAGGGAGGCCGAGCGCAGACCGTACCCGGATGTCTTTCCAAGATGAAGGTCAGACATTCGAATATAATGACTAAACGCGAGAACAAAACCAAAGTCAAATTTTATTCTTCCTTGAAAAAGGGGCGAGTACATGGCGCAAACGCCTTACAACAATTAAAATACGGAAATAAACTTCAATGCATCCCGCAATTCCAACCCCGGCTGCATGGGCACGGCGGGGGATAAGACGGTGGTGAAGGGGCTTTCCCAACGAAGGAACGAACAGTGGATTCGCCAATACTAGGCGAGCCCGGGTCTTCGTTGGATTGGCGACTCAGATGGTGTGACGCCACTAAGCTCTCGCCCGGGCCGTCCGCCGGAGGAGTGGGAGGACGACGCCTTCGGTCTCGACTATCCGGAGCAACCGGGGGAGCAACGACCTCCTCACGGCGAGCGGGCCGGGGAGGAGTCTTGACATCCTCCTCAGAGGAGTAATAGATGAACCCCGAAATTTTCGTAAAGGGTCAGGGTGCACCGACTCGGACTCAGAATCAGAGTCCGACGAGTCCCGCTTGGTAGGCGGAGGAGTCGAGCTTGGCCCGGACTTCATAGGAATGGCGGAGGAGCCCCCATACGAGTAACTGCTAAGGGAGAGTGTTTCCCCTCACATCTCGCTTGAGTCGGGAGGAGTTGGAGCAGAGTGAGACATGGCAAGGATAAGAGGAAGTTACGAAATGTGCCTTGTGCAAGAACCATTGTGAGAGTCCCCCCCCCCTTATATTGGTCATGGGTGAAGGGGGAGTAGGACACGTGGCAAAGCAAGACTCGCTGAGTACGGCGGTCAGTAAAAGGCACCATGTCCCGAGGTCGCCTTGAGTAATGGGCCGGTCAAGGGAAGCGCATGAGTCAGCAAAGGGCACCATGTCCCAAGGTTGAGCTGATTGGACCGACGGGTAAAGGCACATGGACCAAGGTGGCTGGGCCGAGCGCAACATTGCCAAGACGAGCCCGAACACGACCTTGCCGAGGCGAACCCGAGCATAGCATTGCCGGGGTAAGCCCGAGCACAGCCTTTCCAGGGTGAGCCCGAACGTAGGGTTGCCGAGGCGAGCCCGAGCGTTCTAGCGAAACGGACCATTGGTCATCAAGATTCGCTCGAGGATAAGCAGTTAAGAATCAAAACAAAATGACTAAGGCATTGCAAACCATGAAGAATTAGGGTGATAGTTTCATAATACAAAATACATCATTGAAACACGAAGACATTACATTGATAAAAAAGAGGAAAAGGAAACAAGGTCGGGGAGGGGCGCAGACACGCTCAGTCTTCGGCAGCATCCTCGCTGTCGGAGTAATAGAAGGAGGAGTCGAACGCCTCAGGATCCTCGCACGGCTCAGGGAGATCCTTACCCTCTTTGAATCGCTCCAGCAAGAGCTCCTGAGCCCGGAACAAGCCCAGAGAGTAGTTCGCCTTCCCCTCGAGGTTGGCTACACACTCCTGCAACCTTAGGGTCTTTTCTTCGCCCTTGATCCTGTCGGCCTCATACCAATCCAAGCGGTTTGCCAGCTCCGGGACGCGTATGGCCGCCTGCAACAACAGCAAAATTTGTTTAAGTATCGGGCAGGAAATACCTTAGGAGCGGAACCTAGAACACTTACCGAGCCCAGCTCCCGCAGGAGGGCAGAAGTGAGATCAGCCGAGCCGGCGGCCCTAATCTCCCTTTGGTCGGGGGAGGGACGAAGCTCTGCACAAACTGGCGAGGCTCGTAGTCCCCGTGCAGGAACGAAGGATTGGGGGGAACGCCACTTTCACAAAGGCCGGATTCCCAAAGTCCGTTGAGCGCGGAGATGGGGACTTCATCACACTCGCTGAGGCCACGTCCCTCGAAGAGCACGCGTCCTAGCGCTTCTTATTGAGCAGGGCGCACATGGCGGACGGAGTGGCGGTCGACATCGGAGGCCGAGCTTGGGTGGATCCCTGGCTCGGCTTGGACTTGAAGAGCTTCTTCTGGTCAGCCGCGGAAAGCATGATTTTGCATGCAAGGAAAATAAGAGATAAGTTCAAATCCCCGGAACGATTGGCGAGCGGAGCCTATGTCCGCCAAGGAAATGAATGAGGGAAACCTAAGGGGCCCTCCTCGAGGTGCCGTTAGACGACCCGGCGTTTGGGCTCGTCTTGTTCCCAAAAGACGAACCCGAGCTCGGCAAGTGCCTCATTATTCACTAAGGACATGGGCTCATAAGGACCTCCCGCAAACAGCTTCTCCACGTCGGCGATGACCTTGGGCGAGGCGAAGGGCTTGGATCACCGACGGAAAGAACTGAGAGGAGTGTCTCGGAATGGGGAAGCAGATCCCACGGAGACGAAAATGAACTTGGACTTCCAAGTCTTATTGGAGTCCTTCTTGGTCTTGAAGAGCTTCTCTTGCCGTTGGCAGAGGGTGACGTAAGAACCCCCATCCGACCCGGAGGACTTCGCCACCCGGAACAAAGTCTGGAGGCGATTGAGGTCGGCCCGTACGCCCGTCCGGCGGCAACGGATGAGGAACCCCGCCAAGTAGCGGTGCGAATTCAGCACCAATTGGCACGGGAGGAAGTCGAAGCGCTTGAAGAAATCAACAACCAGAGATTTGAGGGGGAATCGGAACCTGTTCTCAAGGGACTTGAGGTGGATGGCGAAGAAGCCCGGAGGAGCGTCAAAGACTGACTCTTCCGGGGTAGGAAGACGGACTGTAACACCGGGCCGGCGTAGCGCACCGCCTTGAGATACTCGTCACCCGACAAGTCGCACTTGCACTCGCGGATGAGCGAGTCCACGAGCACGGTGCGCTTCTGGAAGCGGGGATCAGTTTCCCTGGGGATCTCAACCGCCACGATTTCCTCAACGGATGGGGAACTCGGTTGCTCCCCTTGGCCGTCCTGGGGAACGGAACCCTGACTCCCGAGTCCGAGCCCGTGCTTGGCTTCGGACTGGTGGAGGGAGGAAGACTCTAGAGACATGGACAGAGCAGAGGAGGAGGGACTCACCTCGGGTGGACGTCGGCGGAGAGATTGTCAGAATGCAGCGATCGGCGGCACGGAACGGTGATGGAAGGACGAGCTCCAATAGTTTCTCTCTCTAAAATATGTGAGGGTAAAGGAAGCCTTGAGGGCTATTTATACTAATATTGGGCCCAAGTAATGATGGTCCGAACAGGTGTCATGATGGGCTGCCACTTGGGAAAACGAAACGTCACAACCGCTTGTTGGGGAACCCCAAACTTCACCACCTGTCTGCCAACCGGTGTGTGGGCCCACGAGCTAACCATCCACAGTGTTTCTACTCTCGCGTGCTCCGCTGTTAGTTGCTACGGAACCCGGAGAGTGGGGGGCTTCTGATGGGGGATAACCCAACGTCAGCCTAGGGCTGACGTCAGCATGTACTTCGCCGAAGGGGAATCGCTGGGTTGGGACGTCTGCGCTCGACACCCGAGCTCCGCTCAGCCCTCCCAGCTCGGCTCAGCCAGCCAAGCCGAGCCCGAACCCCATGACAACGACGTGAAGATAGCGACCTGCGAAAGGGACTTAGTGATAGTGATAGGATGAAAGGGACAAGACTAAGGGACGGGTGACGTCCGCTAGCCGACGAACCTAGATCAGAGGGCTTTGACTTGGTGTATTGTATCCCCTATAAAAGGGGTGATACCTCTCATTGTAATGGATCCGAATTTGAAGTGAATAAACTCCTACTTTGCATTCTCTCTCTCTAAAATTCATATTATTTAATATATTCGATGGTTTATAGCCATCAATTATACATGGACTTCGCTATTTACCGAAGTTGCTATACATCATGCTCCAAGGATAATACTAGGGGTGAGCATGGTACGGTACGGTATGGTACGGTATTTAGCTCGTACCGATACCGTACCAAATATTTCGGTTCGGTATGGGATTTTACTCCGTACTGATCCCGATCCCGAAATATCAATTCGGTATGGTTCGAGATGGTTCGGTATTGGTTTCGGGATAAATATACATACCTACTTTACACGTTAAAATTTAACAATACCCCTTTATTTTTGAAAATTAAAAGTGAATTTAAAT
Source organism: Cuscuta campestris (assembly GCA_900332095.2). Taxonomy (NCBI): domain Eukaryota; kingdom Viridiplantae; phylum Streptophyta; class Magnoliopsida; order Solanales; family Convolvulaceae; genus Cuscuta; species Cuscuta campestris. The sequence continues at coordinate 702,716 of OOIL02000670.1, forward strand.
AAAAAATATGAAAAATTAAAAAAATGAATATTTAAATGCAAGAGATGCGTATCAAAACTTAGTTTATATTTCACAAACTAAAAAAATGAATGACCACAAAGGAGTATTTCAAATCTTTGTGAATACTTTTATGTTCATACACAAAAATTAAAATTCAAATAAAAGTATAATTTACACATCATAGAACTTGAACCAATTTTTTTAAAATTATTATTTAGTGAAGGAATATAAAAATATTACTCTGGTGTATTATTTTTTATAATATTTTAGTATATATGTTCGGTACGGGATTTTCGGTATGGGACGTCACCTCGTACCGTTCCCGAATACCGTACCGACCATTCGGTTCGGTACGGTTCAGTTCCTTCTCGGTACTTTTTCGGTTTGGTATTTTTCGGTTCGGTATTCTCGGTTTTTTCAGGAAATTTCGGTATCGGTTAGGTACTTGCTCACCCCTAGATAATACAATTTCAATTTTTAGTAGAAAAAATAAATATTTCGTATTTTATTTGTAAGAAAAGGGCGAGAATAAAAAACACCAACCATGTTAGGGGTACACCAAAAGTGTACTCCAAAGAAATGCACCGATATTTTAACAATTCACACGAGCATAAAATGTTAGTTCAATTAAAAAAATTGCACTGACATTTATTGCCAATGTAAATCATCACACTAACATCACACTAGCACATAATGTTGGTGCATGTCTTTGGAGTACAAAATGGGATACAAATATTGGTGTACAAATAGCGTAATCCTAAAAAAACACTAATGGTTTACTCAAAAACCACTAATGGGACACCAAGTTTGACATTTGGGTGACAAAGCCATCAAACTCTAGCCGAGTGACTTACAAAAGCTGCCCACGAAAGTAATTAAGGAATTTAATTAGATTTGAACACTTAAATACGTAGAGAAGCTAAGAAGATGTTAATGCTTCATCTCTAAGACAAATTAAAAGAGCGAATATTTGCCTTCTCGTTGACGTCAATAAATCAGATTTATGGCAGTTCCCGGCCAGCAAATGAAACCATTAATTAAAACCTAAAGATATAGGACCAATAGGAGTGTTTAAGATATGAAGTATATCTTTAAAACCATATTATTTATATAATTCTCTTTTGTAAACACACACAGTTATGGGCAAATTTGACTTTCCAAGTTTAAGACAACACATCCTCAGCATATTTCTTGAAACTTGAAAGCATATTGGATAACTCTGCATGAATACAACACAAACATACGAAAATGAAGTGGGCTGGGGATTAGAACTTAGACAAAAGAACACAACAACAAACCTAGTAAAATCCCACAAAAATTACTGTTTGGATGCGGTTAGTAAGAAGGGCGATATTATGAGGTTGATGTGTATGCAAAAGAGAGCGAAACCATCTAATTCTTATGAGGTGGTGGTATGCAAAATTTTCAAACAACATCAGGTGTAGACGATTGATATGTTTAAGCAAAAAGTAAGAAAATTCAAAGGAATAAAATTTACTAATACTCCCAAATTTGAACGATCTTTTAAACTAATCCAAAATTATGGACCAAGGAATGTTTCAGACTCTTTGCATGCATTATATGTAATTTCTTGGAAGACCTGGATTGGCTACAATGCCTAGGCGTGGAACGATGATAAGCTCAATTCAATCTCAGATTCGCTTATGAAGACAGTGGTGTACTACATGTAGTGATCACGCATAGTTCTATGGCATGATGTGGTGAAAAACCAAATCTGCCTCCAACACTCTTAGTTTGTAGATGAAGGTCTTTTTGCAAACAATGAATTGCTTTATGGGCATCCGCGCAATGGGTTTGGGCATGCATAAGACTTATTAGTAGTAAAAAAATAAAGTATTGTTTACTTCTAATTTATTTTTTCAAGAGATATGTATGGGAATAATACAACTTCAATATTATCAGTGGCATTCAGTGCTAACTATGCTAAAGTATTGGAGTTTTTAATGACCTTTCAGGGAGGGTGTAATACTACATTACATTATATTAGGTTAGAAATGAAATATTCAAAAGCGAAAGAACAATTCTGAATAATCAACGTGGAAATCTTGAAATCTATATAACAAGACAATGAATTTAATATGCAATGGTTCGACGATGCAAAGTCTTCATTTCAAATCAAGTTCTTTAACTCTTTGCGATTTGTGACACGTGAAATTGCCACATAGAGCTGCCTATGACTGAATACCGACTTCTTGAGTAAAAAGTCCAACATGCGATATAGATTGTCCTCGACTTTTGTTAATTGTCATTGCATATGAAATCATAATTGGGAATTGTTTCCTTTGAAACTTAAAAGGAATTCTCGTATCTGATGGTGTAAGAAACAACCGCGGGATAAAAACTTCTTGACCAATATCTTTCCCTGTCAGCATCGTCCCTTGAATAAGTTGATTGCCCAATCGAGTAACTATGAACATTGTTCCATTGCACAAATCTGATGATTGGTCAATATTCCTCAACAACGTGATGGGTGTTCCGATGTTTAACTTCAATTAATGATTTGGCACACCAAATGCTCGTGTGTCATTTAGAACTTAAGGAGAACACAAGTTTGTTAAGAATCATGCATTTGAACCAGACTTACACACTACATCAGAGCTAAAATAGCTTTTTGCTTCTCCCTTGTTTAATGATGTCATGTAGTCATTTATTTCATCCACAACGTCTAACGTTGGTGCAAGGATAGCCCGACTTAACAAATATGTTGGATCATTTGCGAGTTGATGCAAGGATAACCCGACTCCCACGTGGTTCTTCAATAATGTTTGGCCATTATTTCTTCTCATATATTTTGGACACCCATTATCGTCAATGTTTATTTCCTCGCTGAATTGTTTTGGGAAATATTTGGAGTACTTGCCATCCTTCATGCAAGGCGATTTTGGTCCATTGGTGCCGCACAGTCCATGAATCATAAAATCTCGAACAATGTTAAAGTATCTTGGATCATTCACTTCATCTGGTAACTCCGCATATATGATTCGATCAATATATTTAGATGTCGAATTTATCTTCTTGACCCAAAAACAATAGGGTGTGGGCATGGGGGAGTCCACGCTTTTGGGATTCAACAGTGTAAACAACTGTAATATAAGATGTCTTTGGTAATCTTTATAATTTCACAAAAAAAAATACCATTGTATACCTAAACATTTTTTCAAAATATTTAAATTCAAATGAGACTTTGAAATGTTAATGTTTAAATGTATAGTAAAATATTAATTACCAAATGCTATATGTTTTATGTTGTTCAGTATTTGAAAAATTTTGTAACGATGAAAATTTACAAAAACAAAAAAAAAGATATTTCATCCCATGCATGGCACGAGTTAAAATACTAGTAATTTATAAAGTTGATAGGAATAATTGTACTTACAACATGTGTCACCCCATGTCATTGCGAGAAACTATGCATATCACGCCAACTACAATGCCACATCATGTCACCATGTGCCACTTAATTACTCCTTATTACATAAATGGATGCATTATGAAAGTGAAGCAAATAAAAAGACACATATGTATCACTTAATTTTTTTATAAAACTCCTCATTTTCCAACTAATATACCAATATGTTTATTTTTATCTACATATATATGTTATTATTTTATATTTATATTGTTTAAATCTTATAATTTTTTAAAAACAAAACATTATATTTTTATAACTATTAATCATTTATTTCTTCTTTTATGCATTTCAAAATGAATATTTATAAAAAGTAACAAATATTTATATAAAATTAAATGCATGCGCATCATTATTTAAATTATTTTTTATTCAAAAAATATTATTTTCTATTTTTAGTTGTAACACCTCGGCCCCCACCCTAGCCGTAAGCGTCCGCTTATAGGATTGTAAACTTGTCTCACATACCAACATAAGTCTTTTCCGCACACTTTGTCTTCACTCGTGCGCACCCAAAGAACTTCACAGGGGTCACCCGTCCTAGAATTGCTCCAAGTCACTTCTCGAAAAGAAGATGCACCTTATTGATATGAGTACTACTATAAATCCTTTTGAGCCTTTTCTTTCTCCCATCCATTTATTTTCAAATCAGGATATTACATTCACCCCCGCTTAAGAATGCAATGTCCTCGTTGCATCCTTTAATTTTTTACAAACCCCTATATTTTTTCCGTTATGTGAACTAAGCTTGTTGGCCTGCCACAGTCGCAGGGTTGCTTTGGTACCATTAGTACCACCCCAGCCCCCACCCTAACCATAGTGTCTGCTCATAAGATTGTAGACTGGCTCCACAAATCAGCACAAGTCTTTCTCGCACACTTTATCCACAATCATGCGCGCCCAAGGAACTTCTCAGGGGTCACCCATCTTAGGATTGCTCCAAATCAAGCACACTTAATTTTGGAGTTTCTAAGTAATGAGATCTCGAAAAGAAGATGCACCTTGTTGATATAAGTAGTAATATCAATCTTTTTAAGCATTTTCTTTCCTCAATCCATTTATTTTCAAATCGGGGTATTACATTAGTGCACATGTTTTTCTATTTTATTATTCAAAAAAAAATATGTTTTTGACAAGACAGAGAAAGTATATAATATAGGTTAAACTCCAAATTTAGTTGTAGTGTTTAAATGTATAGTTTTACAATACTTTAGATATGACATTGTGTAATTAACCATATAAATATCACATATATAGAGTTTATTTATATTAAAACAAATAAATAAAGAATAACACTTAAATAAGTCTACGTATAGAGTAATTAAAATAGGACTTTACTATCTTCAAGAATTACATCTATGATGAAAATAATTTTTTTTTTTTGAGAAATTAGTAAATAAATTTATAAGATAAACAACTATTTTGTAAACTCATTTTCTTATTTCATTCACAGTTTTATTTTGTTTTTTTACTATTCTTAAATATTTTTTCGAAGTATTAAAAATTTTTGTGTGCAGATACAATTTTCATTGAGAGAACTTTCTAGATATGAGTAAAAAACTATGTAAATACCAAAATAGGAGTCACACAGTCATTGCTACATTGCCACACTCACTACATTGTCGCATTATAATTGCCACACTATCACCGCCACACTGCCATCCATCGCTGCTAGCCACTAGAGTGTCACTGCGGATCACCGATAGTTGATCGATCACACTGACATATTACACTATTATCAATTTTCTATCACACTGCCAACGCGTACTCGTATACCACACAATCATTATACTCTTATTTGGGTTTAAAAAGACTTAAGACTCATATTTTGGTATTTTCATACTCTTTTACTTCTATTCACGAAGATTTTTTATTTTCATTTATGTAACTAAAATTAGTAATTTTAGAGTTTAAAAAGTAGTCACAAATTTCTAAATAAAAATTAACTTTTCAAACTTTTGCATCTACAATATATTCACAAAAAATATACATCTGAATTAAAAAATTAGAGTATATATGAATTAGAAATACAGTAGAGGTTAAAAATGTATCCAGTTTTTTCACACATATCACCAAATCTTTAAAAATGATAGGTCTAAAGAAGCCATCCCGAAGTAATTCAAAAAAAATTAATGCCTATAAATTTTATGCGTTTCGCTTCTTGCCATGGCATGTCACCAAATTTCACTCAAATAATGGCATTCCATGGCCATTCCACCCCACTTTTCATTCCATGTGCAAGGCATGACTCTCTCATTTTTTATTTTTTTTAATATTTTTAATATTTGTAATTTTTGAAAAAAATATTTTTTAAAAGAAGTAAACATATTTTAATAATAAAAAAGATTTTTATAATAATTTTTTATAATTAAAAATCATTAAAAAGTGCAAAAATAAACAAAAACAACGACTTGACACCGTATGTTACGACACTCCACTCATTTGCCACACGGTGACTGAGTTACTTTTTATTGGTTGAAATAATTCATGTCACCGTGTGGCATTTCATTTTTGTCTTGCCATTATCAATGCTCTTATTCGCGATATAATATGGAGTAACAACTTTAATACATACTACGTATTTCACTTATTTCTTCATTTTTTTATTTTATATTTTAAATCAAATTTATAGATATATTTTAGGTAATTAAAATTATACAATCCCGTGAAAAGGAACATGTTACTCCGTATAAACCACATTTTAATGGAGCAAAGAAGGAACATGTGTACAGTAGGAATTGTTCCAGAGCTCGTTCTGCTTTGTGGAACACCATTGCACCAAAAACTGTTCAGAGTTTCTGGTTGTAATCTGCCGCTGTTAATCGGATTTAAGGGTTAAGTCTGTTCCTATATATCAATCCTACTAGGGATTCTACTGTTCTTGTTCTCATAATCCGCTTTAGAACTTCTATGGCGAGAAAGGAAAGTTCATCTCCGACTGAAGTCCCCTCGTTATTCAATCTATGCTCCGGTGTTATCAAAGACGGCCTTCTTTGCGGTACGTTTCAATCTCCTCTCTCCCTCGGCTAGTAGGGTTTGTCAATAAGGCTGATTATCTTCGGTTGATTATGGCTGTTTCCACTAGGTGGCGATGTTGATCTCATCGCCGGCGTTTATCAACTTCCGTCAGAGTTGTTTCAGCCCTTGCTGCCTCTGTTACCTCCGCTGGCTTTGCAAAGACTGCAAGAACAAATGTTAGTTTCAATTGCTATTGATCAAACATCTTTGTATGTGTTAAGGAGTACTTCCTCCATTTCTATTTAACGGTCTGTTTCGCTTTGCGTGTCAGATGTTTGACTGAGTATATACTTATACAATGAATTAAAATATAAAAATTATACCAAATTATTGGTATCGCAAAATACCTTAAATTAATGGAGTATTTTTTATATTTTTGCTAATATGTTTTAAGAAATATTGTCGGTCAAACCCTACAATGGAGGACAAGCCAATTACATGTTCTTTTTGTTTGTAATTGAACCTAATTCTTCAAACTTAAGGTGTTGAGACAAGTGTTCAACCAAATCTAGATTGCGGGAAATATGCCACTGTTTTAGCATTCTCTTCTTTACCTCTCATTTCATGAAACATCTGCATATGCACATTCAAGATGTTCAATTTCTTTTCTTCTTATCGTCTCATTCCACCACTTCTTTGCTGGTAATTCTCCAATTCACCAGCATTTTTTACATTGCTACACTAGTAAATTCCATTCTTGGTATGCTAAAACTATATGTTTAATTGCAAAACTACCATTAGTCCATTCTCACTTAGTCCATTTACTTCCTATAAATGTTTTTCCGTATTTCAATACTTCGACAACGATGGCCTTGTGCTAGGTCCTGACCTCAAGATTACCTTACTAAAAGTAAAAGAGACTAACAATTTAAAAATATTGGTTTTTTTCTTTGCCATCCAAGTGTTATGAAACTTGGCTCTTGTGAATTTGTCTGAGACATATTATTTGTCAGTTTATCTTTGAATGATGTTTGCATATCCTCCTTAGGGCATTGGGTGATGAAACATAATGGATACTCCATAATATTTTTGCTGCAGGCCATTTGACTTTGGGGACGATCATGGATCTGTTCCTGATAACTACGAAAACGATATTCCAAGAAAAAGGAGAAGGTTTGCTAGTCTTTATCGACTATCATATTAGTTAGAGAAAATGAAATATAATAGAGTACATTTAACACATGTTAAATCATACCCCCAGTAGTTTTTTTCAATGTTATTGTTCATAGATTAAGAATATATAGGACTCGTTGCTTTTTCTTAAGTTGGGTCTAGCAATTATGGTGAAATTTCACAATTTTAAAAATTATTTGTATGCAGACATGTGAGTTTTCAGAAAGTTTGGGAGACACTATATAAAGCACGGTGGCCTGATTGTGACAAGAAATATAGGCATGGGGAAATATGGTCATTACATAACTTGATCAAAAGAAGGGAACCAAAGCATGAATTCACTCATGACTGGCAGCAGATTTACTGGGAGACACATCTACAAACGTATGAGTTGCGGTTGATTAGTATTTTTAGATTTATGGAGGCAACTAACTTCGTTTTGCTTCATCAGTAATAAAATAGCTTCACTATGTTAATCTGAAGTACAGCTGTCTGGATGCAGCTGCAGAGATAGCTTTATTACCTTCTTTTGAAGGTCATATTGGTGAAGTTAAAGTTCCTGGTATGAAAAAGTTTCTTTCTTGCTACTCTCTGTAGTCTGTTGACGGATAATTAGACACTAATGGGTGTGTTTGGTTGGGGAAAAATATTTTCCTAGAAGAATATTTCTTTTAATGGAAAATGACTTCCAAGGAAAATTATTTTTCCAATCATATTTTTCGTTTTGTAGGAAGGAAAATATTTTTTTAAAAAAAATTAGCTTCTATTGTTAATATTTGAAAATTAATATTGAAAAAGATGTTTTGAGACAATTTAATACTCCCTTCGTCCGGTAAAGTTCTTCTCTAGTTGACTTTGCATGGTGTTTAAGGAGAGTTGAAAATTGGTTGAAGTTTACCAAGTTGCCCTTAAAGAAAGTGGCGGACAGAGAGAGTAATATTTTAGTAGCATAGGGGGCGACACAGGTGGATGGGCGGGGGAGGGTGGACATGGTTCATGGGCGGATGGTGAGGGACGATGGGTGGGATAAGGGGCTGGGTGGTGGTTAAATGTAAATTTGGGAATTCTGAGCACAGTTTATTATGTGCCTCCTTTAATTTGAAATGGTTGGACTTCATAGTAAAGTGCGAGTACCTCATGCTTTGCAAGAATTAGGCGCAGATGTCAGATGATCGAGCACGTTCAGAGGATATATCTACAGACCAGCAAATAATCATTTTTGTGGATACTTTTTTTCTGCAGAGTCTATACTGAAGCATATTGGTTATAGGGAACACTTTCCTGCCTCATCTCATGACCCCTCGATGTTCACATATCACTGCCAACAATTTGGATTATATGCCTGGTAACATGTTAGTTTTGTTGGGAATCCTTGAGCACAGAACACTTGTGTAGTACTACGTAATTATTATCTGTTTCAAAAACTTAGTTGAGCACCCTGCACCCTCCTCTCTTGACATATTGAAGTATTTGAGTTTAAAGAGTAAGTTACAAAATCTGTTAAATAGTAAATTTGACCTTTACGCCTTTTGTTTACAAGGACATATCAGTATATCACATATGTTGTATCGTCCATTAACCACGGAGCTTAAAGAGTCATTATTGACAATGTTTCGTTGTTTTGGCTTTCGGTAAATATTGGACTAAATCAAAATTGCAAATTAAACTTCCATTGCTTTTTACTTTCTATGAAGATTTTGTAGTAAATTTGCATCAAGGGTAAAACAAAAACCTCTATTTACGGAGTTGGGATTATAGTGGGCTGTTGTTGTTGTTGTATATCCTTATGCCTTAGAATGAGTTTAAGTTAAACATATTCTTGTTGCAGTTATCTGAGGCTACCTAGTGTGCTTTGTGTTGCAGAAACCTGTGTAAGTTACATTTTTTGGTCTGATTAATTGTTTGGGGTTCAATTAAAGGAAGCTGATCCTTGCATTGCTGTGAAGTTCTTATTCAATTATGTCTCAAATGATAGTCAAATTAAAAGTCAAAATTAATGGTTTTTATTTAATCTGCCTTCATGAGCTCTCATTGTTCTTTGCTGCAGTATTTGTTAAGAAATGCTAAACTGCAGAGGTTGGAACTAAGGTGGATAAAATCTCAAACGGAAGAGGATGTAAGTTGTCTTCTTGTACTTGTACGCTCGTATGTCTTAGCTACTATGTGTGTTTGTGTTGAGGCATGAGGGTAAGGGGATAGTTCACCAGGCCCGTCCAATCATTTTCGAGGGCCAGGTGCAACTTTATATTTTTAGCCCCTAAAGTTAAAAATATACGCTCTGTATAAATTCACGAAAATGTAAAATCTTTTTTCTATTCAACATTTTATTACATAACATAGTGCCTTCAATTTTGAGACTTAAAAGATTAAATTCCATGAAATTATTAAAGTAGACTTAAAAGTCTAAATTCCATTAAAAAAAATATTTAAGTTCCCAAACATGTGATTTAGGCCAAATATAGATTTGAAATCCAAATGCAAGTTACCAAACATGCCTTAAAAATTACTCCCTCCGTCTTAAAAAGATCTCATTACGCGTTACAAGACTTTGACCAACTTTATTTTCAATTTAATTTATTTGATTCGACTATATTATTTTATGAAATGAGTAGTTAAAATAAGCAAACAAAGTAATTGAAGTTTGACCCTGTGAGTAGTGTATGTGAATAGTGTATGAGAAGATCTTTTCCGGACAGAGGATGTATTAAAGTAGTTCAATTAAGATTGATAAATATTTAAATTGAAATTGTTATGCAATGGGAATCAAATAAGAAAGAATCACCGGAATAAACTAGTTAAAATGGAATAATTACGAACAAATACAAAAATACGTATGAACGGATAATGTAATAACTTATTTAACTAATTAAAACTCCAAATAATCTAACTTTGAGTCACGATAATCTCGTTGGAAGCTGTCAAATACCATCGTCGATTATTTCAAAATTGATCCAATTAACATTAACATATAAGAAAAAAATATCTTCCTTTAAAAGTACATAATTTATCCGTTCTGCTGAATTTTTCCAACAGTAATCAACACGGAGATTAAAGAATTATGTGGTTGAAGAAAAAGAAAAAATATGAAAAAATTGTAGCCATAGGAAAACTGAAAATATTTTGTGAGACAAACAACAAAAAAAATTTAAGAATTCTAATTAAACAGAAGAGCAAAGAAAATGTACCCCTTGCTCTTGGGGGGCCTTTGTAAATGCACTTGGAGAACCTCCTCATGAGCGAGCCTGTAGTTCACTTATTGTTAAATTGATTGTCTGATTCAGCATAGTACAGTGTCCATAAGCTCTAAAACAGTTCTGTGAAGTAGCATAAGAAATTTGCAAAGTTTTGGAAAGGCATTTTAGCAGATTTTATACAGCTAATTTCATTTATTTGTTGCTTGCTGACTTACAGGTTGAGGGATTGTGTAAACTTTTAAAGCAGAATAGTGGGACCCTGAAGTCCATTAATTTTATATATTCCAAGTTTTCTGCATCAACTCTGAATGCAATTTGTAGCTCATTATGCTTCAATGATCTTCAAACTCACGATGTCCAACATTTCACTATCATGGCATCTAGATTTCTTTCGGAAAATGGTGGATCTAATCTACCCTCTGGACTGCTGCTTTTCTTATCATCCGGAAGGTATATATGTACAATTCGCCTTTTTGCAAAATGAGTGAGGTGTGTAAGCAATGAAAGAACTAGGATTCTTAGCCATTGTGAGAGCATTGTACATCAAATGAAGTATACTATGAGCATCCATGTTATCTTTCCCAATTTCAAAATTTTAAATTTGTAAAGGAAATTGTTTATTTCTTCATTTTCTCCTATTTTAGAGAACAAAAGAGAGTTCTTATCCAGAACTGGAGAATTTAAGATGAGAGGACAGAATGACAGATCTAAAGCGACACTCCTCCTCTGTCTCTCTTTCTCTCTCTCATCCTGCTCCTCCAACAACACCATCTTAACTTTAATCCCAACTATGTCTGGGTTGGAGGTTTGAAATTTAGTGTGAATTATTTTCTAAAGTTATTTAACCCTGTTATTTATAAATTAATTTTAAAAGAAAGTCTCATGACTAAGGTTTACAATAGATTCCCGTCTCGATAAAACTTCATGTATAGTCTTTATTTAGATCCTGAGATGTTTAGATTTGTGGAAGTTGTTTTTAGTGTGCTTTATTTCAAAAAATATAACTGGCTACTATATGAAAAAAGGGCAAAGAACTTTTGAGCGGAGAACCCATGAAGAACTTTGGGAATTTTATCGAGATTTCCAACTCTCTAGGGTTCGGTTTTGTTGAGACCCTAAAGTCCTAAACTGTAAAACAATATTGTAGAATTGATTACTGGTTTTAGATTGTAGCTAGTATTTCATTCTATAATCTAAAACGAGTGCATCGCTATCATTGTATCCACAGTCCAGCGTAAAGGCATCATCTAACTCCTATGCAATTGTAATAAATAAGCACTATTTATTGAAACTACCCTTACTAAACTGTAACGGTAATATAAAACTTCCAAGCATGCATCTTGTTTCTACAGGTCCTTGTGTTCGTTGAGTTTGTCTGATAGCAAACTTGATCAAAATTGTGCGAGAATGATCTTCCACACACTCCTTGGTGCGTTGTCTAGCATATCCATCCTAGATCTTTCAGAAAACAATGTGAGTTTTGACATTTGTATTGTTATGTTATATAACCACTAATATACTAATAGCTGTCCTTTTTATATTGCAGATTAGTGGTTGGCTCTCTCACTTTAAATGGCAGTCCACAAGTAACATGCACTTGCCTTTTGGAATATCCAATTCGTTGAAGTCATTACGTGTACTGAATTTAAGGTATATCTTAAATATATACGGAGTAATTTATATTTTTCCTCTTCACCATCACTCATCTTTTAGGTGAACCTGAAAAAGTGGTCGACAAATAGAACATAACCACACACCAACTAAAGAATGTGATTCAATTTCTTATTTTTTATTGTCTTTGCAGGTACTAATATAATATTTGTACCTTTTGACGCGAGTTGTTTGTTACTTACTAGTGGGGAACCGCAGAATTTGGGAATATACATATCTTGTCATTCCATTTGATTGACCTGTTATTTCATCTTGAGATATGCACACATTTCATTTTCAGGAACAATGATCTACGTAAAGATGATGTGGATTGTCTCAGATACGTGCATATCTACATGCCTAATTTGGAGAGTCTTGATTTAAGTGACAATCCCATTGAGGATGAAGGAGTCAGGTTATTTGATTGTTTTATATAAAAAAAATGTGCATGCGCTAGATCATAAAAAGACTATTTTTCAGGAGTTTGGTTACTTATATTGAAGGAACATGTAAGATGATTGAGTTGAGATTGGAAAATTGTGAGCTTACTTTCAATGGGGTGAACCATCTTTTAGAATGTCTCTCTAGCTTGCAAAACTCGCCTACCTCTCTTTCAATTGGTGGCAATACTCTTGGCAGGTTTGGGTAGTTTACACATTACACAATTACAATAACAATATGGTGCTGTATATTTTATATTTGTTTCTGTTAAGCAAAATGATACATTTCTATTTGCAGTGAGATAGGAGCAGCAATAGGAAAATTTCTCTGCAAGGGCATTCTAGCCCTTGACATTGATGATATTGGGCTTGGATCTTCTGGCTTCTCAAAAGCACGAGAACAGATAGTGGGAGTCTTAAAGCTCATATGCATAGACATAAGGTCAATCAAATTGGTGCAACCGTGCAAAACTGCAAAATTTTCCCTAAATTTACTTTCTTTTTTTCTTTTGCGATGAATATTTCTCTAAAACCTAAAGCTTCTAGAAACATTGTGCAGCAAGAATCACGGTGGCATTGAAACTGCAAACTTTATGTCAAAGCTTTTCTCACATGCCCCGGAACTTCTAGCCATTAATGCTGGATATAACTTCATGCCTGCTGAATCCTTGGCAATCATAGGGTCTGGCCTTGAAGTTGCAAATGGTAAATATGTTCCAAATGTCTTTTGTTTCCCATCTATTTGACATTATTGCCAGTGTGTGTCAAAATTTCCAAATAGTGTCTTCTAGTTGAATTACTTCATTTATAGCATTGGGAACTTTAAGCTTTTCCCTTACATTAATCAGGGAAGGTAGAGTTCCTGGACTTGAGTGGAAATGTATCAAGTCAAAACCCTGCTGATGTATCTGTGCTTGCTAAATTTGAAGTCAGTGGAAAATTAGTTCTTGAATGGCCGTCTTCAGCACCAAATGTACCTTATGATGATGATCCATAGTTATTCTTCTCAAGGTCAATGTGCAGGTTTACTTTTTCTTGCTACACATTTTCCTTGAAAAAAAGGAAAAAAGAGTCATTTTTTACAATGTTTTAGCTGAAAGTAAATAATGGGCAATATCAAATTGACATGAAACTTCCCTCGTCCCTCACCTTCTATCATGTTTTGGGAAGTAAATGCACATCAAGGATAAACAACCTTAATGATTTTACAGGAGTAAATTTGTCTCCAACCAAGTTGGGTTTTACTAGGGTTGTTGTTTGATCTTGTATGCTGAATTCTCACACTGTATGAGAATTTATGATCCAGTGTTTCCCGGTGTTCTAATACGACCTGTTTCAGCAGTGTTTGAATATATACTTCATGGGGTTTTTAGCTTACTTCAATACCTCATCTGTCTAAAAAAAGCTCCTTTCATAGAGTTTTGTCCCCAAAAGGAGTATTATTTGATTTAGGCAGCTTTCCGTTCAATTTATTTTTTCTGCTTATTCTTATTAAAATTAGATCACATTCAATCAGATCAGATCATATCTAATTAGATCAGGACAGATTAGATTTAAAGAAAATTAAAATTGATATTTTTATTATTATTATTATAACTATTATAATAAAAATTTAATTTTAATTTTAATCAAACTCAGATCAAACTTAATCAGATCAGATTCAATCAGATCAGATGAATGGAACGCAACCTTAATGAAGTTAATTTCTAATGTAATCTGCTAAAAAATTACATGACAAATGAAGGGGGAGCCACTGCTGCTATAAGCAACACTTACTCATCATGATGAAATGAGATAACTTTATTGAATTGTCTATATTCCCTCATCCAATCTCTCATCCTATCCTTTTCACTAAAGAGAAAGGCAGTTGGTAGGCTGGCTTTGTATGAGAGGATTGGGTCGTTTTCTTGCTCGTCTTTTGTCCTTGAAAGAAAAAAACTTGAGAGTACTTGATTTCGAGTCATCTACCAACAAAAAATGACTTCCACCTATTTATGGGTTTGAGAGTTTGACTCTGTTTTCGTAGATATCACTAGTAGTGACACTTTAAAAAAATTCTCAACCCTAATTTGGGTATGACAAAACGAATAGGAGCAAGTGGTGTATACTAATTTGTAGGTCCAAGCTAAACGTTGGAGTTTCTTGCGGTTGGACCACAATGCGGTGGGCTGGTTAGTATAAAAAGTTTACCCTCCAAAGTTTTTTGCTGGTAGGCGTTGCGTAGTTGGCAAAAAAAAAGAATATCAAAGAGATAATACCTGAGTTTCATTCTTACAACTGCGTCGAGAGGTAATTATGCTAAGAATAGTGTCTCTACAAGTATCAGGTGCAGGTTTCATTTTTTACCATCAATTTGTGATTAAAGTATAATTTATCTCTTTTTTGTGATCGTCTGGTTAGGTTTGACTTTTAAGGAGGCATTTGGGAATGGAGCTCATACTTGTTTTTCTCCATCGATGTCCTCCTAAATTGCAAGCTTGGGAGTGCTAATTAATGATGTCGTTGTGACGTTTACATCACCTTTTTTATGCATGGAGGATTCGTTTAATTACTCTCTATTGATAAAGACTAGAGATAGGAATCATATGACAAGACTGGACCGTTTGGAACTTACATTTTGTTACTCCGTACTCACTTTGCAAGATTTAATAAGTTTAATGAATATCAAAAAAATACTTCATCCATCTCAAAATATTTGTCATATTGTATAAAATGAAATGAAATTTTAAGTTTTACAAATTTATTTGGTATAGAAATAAGAAATAAAATTTTTATATTTAAAAACGTTAAAAGTTCTTTAAAACAAAAAATGATAATTTATTTTATCAAATTGTCAATTTAAATACATAAATAAATAAAATTTCTTTTAATCTTTGAATAGTGAACAGCAACATTTTTGGGTGAAATGGAGTAACAAAAAATATTCGAAGAACTTCGTTATTACTTCAGATTTTTTTTAAAAAAATATGTACATTTTAGGACTAATGGACACGTCGAATTTATATTTTTTTGTCTCACAAAACACTAAAAAGGAAACTTGATATTCGGAGATATATAAATTCATATCTCCTATGTTCACCAAATGGACAGAAAGTAAATTTATTTAAGTAAATATATTTAAGTAATAGTGAATATATTTAATCAAATGTACACAGTTGCATTATTTATAAACAATCATAGCATATACTCCGTAATAATTTTTAAACGTAAACATTCTAAAGAATATATTATCCCAATTAAATGTGACAAAGAAACTTTTCCTTCTAGCGAAACAAATAATGCAGAAAATTAATTGTTTTCATTATTATTTTTCCATTGAGTTATTGCTTAAATAAGTTGAATGACACAATCATCATTCATTAAAACTGTTTTGTTAATTTTTTTGTGTTTCAAATCATCTCAAACATAAATTTTCTCAATTTTGTTCATCAATTTCATTTGTTTTGCTTGATTGAAATTTAAAAAAATTAAAAAAAATGGTGGTAGATAAAATTAGAAAAAATATTTGGATTTAAACAGTTCAAAGCAGTATCGTACAAAAAAGATTAATAAATGTGTTTTATATTTTAACTTAAAAAATTCTATAAACAATTATTTCAATTTTTCAAAAAAAAAAAGAGGTCTAAATTGTTCTTTTTTAACCTAGAAATATGGAATATATTGTACAAGCTGGAGATCAATTTTTTTTAAATAAAAATCTAATATAATTTGACATGGACTCATGTCAATATTTCTCATGTCGTCCAATAATTAAAATATTTTTTTATTTAAAGTAATTTTTGTTTAAAAAAGTTTTAGGATGAAATAAACCTAAAAACGCAAATGTTCCCGAGCTCATACAAGAAGAAAAGATAAAGTCCACTTTGCATAAGGCTAGACAATGTTGGAGAAAATATGAAAATGAGTTGAAAGTCCGCATGAATGATTATTCAAAATCCATTACTTTTATAAATTCTTGAATACCTCCAACTTCTTATAGATTTTAAAAAGTCTCAATCGAATACAAGTAGACTTTTGTAAAATGTCTAATGATTCTTTGAAATTCTAATTAAATACACTTAAATTTACATGGATTTTAAAAAGGCTATGTTGAACAAAACTAAAAGTTTTAAAGTCCATGAACTTCTATTAAAATGAATATTATTCCATATACAATACACCTCCTAAGAAATAAACAGACCATAGAGTAATAAAATATTAAATTATAGAAAAATACACTAGATTCATTTTTATTGACAATATTGTTATTACAATTTTTTGTTAATCATTATCAAAAGCTTTAAATTACAATATACTCTGTAATTAGATAATACTAAGAGTCTACTCTTTAGAGCTTAAACTCTTAACTCTAACTTCCTTTCAGTTTATCGAGTGTTTTCCAATATATTCTGATTTTATGGAAAAAAAATTTAATACTTCACATGACACTAAAATATGTTCCAAAAAGTGTTGATATTTTATTAATCTAAATATCAATATTTTAAATTTAAAATTAATAGTTATACTACTCCAATTTTCCCTAATTAAATGACATGTATAATATTCACATTTTCAAATTTTATTCACTTTTTTACGTGATATGAATAACAATAAGAAAAACAACAACAACAACAACAACAATACAACATCAACAACCAGTTAGATTCCACGAGACTAGAGTGTGGGACGAGTGTGTGTTGCTGATACGGTAACGTATCGGGATAAGAAAGGTTGAGCAACTTCAAGCTATAGAATTGAGGGAAAGGAAGAGATTGAGAAAGGAGAAGGAAAGACGGCCGTTGATCGGCGAGGAGGAGAGGGCCGGGGGAGTTTAGGGTTAGGAAAATATTTCTTTATTGAATGAATAATAACTCCATGGTGGTGATACATTTTTAGCTAACATATCAAAGGAATCTTAATCACAAAAGGCAACTAAATAAACTAGGAAACTAGTTAATCACCTAACTAATATAATATTCCCTAATAATAATTAACTAAATATAAATAATTCCTTACCATAATAATAATAATAGTCCCGTAACACTCTCCTCGCCTCGAAAATCAACATGTCATCAAGTTGGAAATTTAGTAAAAGAAACGGGCTAATGTGCATCGTCAATCTGTTATCCACAGAGATCAAACACCTTTATCATTAGAGCATCAAATGAATTTATCGAGCCTAAAGCGTCCCCAACACCAAAGAAAGCACTAAACCCAACCAACATGATGAAAATAATGTCACCATGTGAAGCACCTCCATAATTACAAATGACAACAACTTTACTTGCAGGTATCTCAAATTTTTATGTGCATCCATAGAAAAAGACATCATCGCTTGAAAGTTTTGCGTGGACAGTGTGGTCTCAGTGGTCATCCCCATCAACATTGTTTGTGAGAACAATACCGTTAGTAGAAACATGCACAACATCGGGGACACTACTTATAGGACCCACAACAATTCCCCCTGACATTTCTGGTCTTGTGACTTTGTGTTCTGCACAATTACCGTAGGGGCTGAATCTAATGGAGCATTGATAAGCTTCCTTAGAGTTTTCATCATGTTTGTTCTAAACAGGTGTAGCTCTAGAGTAATCAAACTTGGTATTATTGGGGGACCACGAACTAAATCCTGGATTAAACTGGAGGCCTCTAGGTGGAATGCATAAAGGCGGAATCATAATCTGGTTGACCTTCAATACGATGGAACGACTGAAGCTTCAATATAATTTCTTCCATGTCACCATCAACTCCACACACTCCTTCATAAAATTCAATTTGTCAACATGGAACTTTCTCGAGTAAATCAAGAACTTTGTCCAATAGAGAGTCCATTGCGAAAATAATCATCATCACACAAAAATATCACTGAAAAAAATACCTCTGGTCTTCGACGGTAGGTACCTATCCAAAATTGGAAAACAAAATGTATGGCACTCCCTGCTACTATACGCCCAATTGATACGGATTACTGTCAACTTCTTCGACAGCAACAAAGTCCTCTTTTTTTATGAAGATTGAACCCTATGGCGGTGGCGGTAAAACTATTTTTCCCTGTGGCAGTAATCAACAACTATTTTTTCTTTTTTTTATTTTTGATGAGGTCGATAATGAAATAACCAGTTGATACGGTAATGAATCGGGATAGGGAAGGTTGAGCAACTTCGAGCTATAGAATTGAGGGAAAGGAAGAGACTGAGAAAGGAGAGGGGAAGACGGTCGTTGATCGGCGAGGAGGAGAGGGGGAGTTTAGGGTTAGGAAAATATTTCTTTATTGATTGAATAATAACTCCATGGTGGTGATACATTTATAGCTAACATATCAAAGGAATCTTAATCACAAAAGGCAACTAAATAAACTAGGAAACTAATAATTAATCACCTAACAAATATAATATTCCCTAATAGTAATTAACTAACTATTAATAATTCCTTACCATAATAATAATAATAATAATAATAATAATAATAATAATAGTAATAATAATAATAGCCTCGTAACATTTGCATACCTCCCCCTACTTAAGAGTAGAGAAGTTATTTTAAAGAGACCTTCGACACAAACACATTGATATAAGATCACAGAGGATATATATAGTAAAGATTAAAAAAAGCATATAAAGAGCAAGAAGTCAAGAACAAACTAATTAAATGATGCAAAAACACAACAAGCAAAGAGCACCAAGTAAACAAAAACACAAAAGAAATAGAGAAACTCTCACTAAGCCCAAAACGCATATCTGACTATCATATCTCTAACTCTCCAAATAATCCTATCTAAGGTCATGCTTATATCTCTACAAGGACAAGAAGACTTGAATCTTAGCTAATCGTTTCCTCTCAATTCTTTTTAATTCAACCCCTTCACTTACTTCCACCCACCAACGTAAGTCTCTAACATCTCTGAGCAAAGTGTCAATACTCCACCGCATCAAATGTCCAACCACCTCAACCTAGCTTCTCGTAGCTTATCCTCCACAGGAGCTACACATACCTTTCCTCGGATAACCTCGTTATGAATCATATCCATCATTATCTTTCCACTCATCCATTGCAGCATATGCATATCTACCACATGAAATTGACGAATATGAGTTTTCTTAACTGTCCATCGCTCTACACCATATAGCATAGCTCGTTTGAACCTATAGAGCTTACCTTTCATCATACCCGAATTCTTCTCATTACATAGCACCCCTAAAGCCAACTGCCACGTGACCAAAACTATTCCAACACAATGTGGAACATTTCCGTCCACATTCCATCTGCTTGTATTACCAAGTTAAGATATCCAAAGGTGTCTACCTTGGGCACGAGGTGGGAATCATTCCTAACTTCCACCCGTGATTCTATCTCCCGACCACTAAAGAGACATTTTTGTATTAAATCTTGGTCCTACTCAGCTTAAATCATTTAGATTCCAAGCAATGGCACAAAAGTTCCAACTTGTTGAATAGTTCCTCGGGGGTGTCGTCGATAAGCACAATATCGTCAATAAAAAGCATGCACCACGGGAATTCCCCTTGAACTCTTTGCGCTAGGACATCCATCACCAAAGCAAATAATAGTAATAGTAATAATAACAATAATAATAATAATAATAATAATAATAATAATAATAATAATAATACCAACAATAACATTTATAATAAGAATAATATGATAAATACACTTAAATACATTTTTGAAGTTCCTTCTAATATTATCCGATTTCTTTTAGTTTTTTCCTAATTTTTCTAGTTTTTTCCAATTTTTCCAATTTCTTCTATTTTTCAGGTTCTTTCAATTTTTTCCAATATCCAACTCTTTTTTGTAACCAAAAGAATATGCTCTAAATCTAGATCAAAATGAAATTATGCTTTTAAGAACACTTATCGTAAAGTCACGGGTGAGGCGAGGGTGGACCTAGACAACCTAAGCAGTGGTGTTAAAAAACATTAAAAGCTAGAGAATAACTATAAATATGAAAAAGTATTAATATTAAACCATACCGCAAAAGGTCATATTACAATAGTATTACAAAATCATTCTTCTAGGCTTCATTGCTTGAAAATATTGCATGATATCGTCATCTTTGACATTATCAAAAGTTTCACTCTCTACATAAGCTAACATACAAACAAGAAACCACTCATCCCCAATTTGATTGTGCAATTTATCTTTGACTAGATTCATTGCTAAAAACACGTGTTCAACGCTCGCCGTTGCAACTGGTAAGATCAAAGCCAATTTCACCAACAAATAAACCATGGGATAAACAATATGTTTTTGCTTCTCAACCATTTTCTGAGAAAGATTCCCAATTCCCTTCAATTTGGCAAAACTTTCATCACTTTTCACATCAAGAATAAAAGTTTCAAGAGAAGAGGATAAGAAAAAAAGATCGCAAAACTCATCGAGAGCATCAGATAAAACCTAGCAAACTCAACCAACTTCTCCCTATCAAATGCAAGAAATGAATTCTTTGGATTAAGGCAACTCAAGCACTCAATTAACTTTGTGTTGACATTGTCAAAATGATCATCAAATTTAAGAAATTGTTGGTCAATCACATTATCAAACACCTTCATCTTAAAATACTCCCAAAACTTAAAAGTGGATGCATTTCGCCTAGATCTTCTTTTGGAAGATAAAAGTCTCCCGTACTTGGAATATGAATATCATGCTTCTTACAAAACTCCATTGTCACATCAAGTATGTTGTCAAAACCAATACTCTTCAAGTTTCTCAAACTAACTTTCGCAATTCTCACTAGAGCAATTGCATTTGCAAGACCCTGCTCCTTTCTTTACAATGTTTATGAAAACTCATAAGTAACGCCCAAGACTTTCTCCATCAAATACAAATTAAATATAAATTCAAAATCATCAATGAAATACAAAATGGCAGATGCTTCTGTTCTTACCGCATCATTTTTAGGATCATCTTGAATGATATTCATCAAAGAAACTATTGGTGAAAACAATGCAATTACACTCACTATTGTTCCATAGTGAGAGTCCCAACGCGTATCACCCGGTCTTCTCAAAGTAGTTTCTTGATTTGAACCCTTTCCAACTAAATCACCCCAAGCAATTCTTTCAAGTATCAATTCGTATTGCTTTCACGAAAAATATCTCTTCTCTTACATGATCCATTCACAACATAGGCCATTTTCTGAAGCATGTCAAAAAATTCTTGAAGTTTCCCATCACTTTTAGCAACCTTCACATAGGTTAATTGTAATTGATGAGAAAAGCAATGAATATAATATGCAGACTTATTTTCAGCTAAAATCAAACTTTTAAGACCATCGAACTCACCTCTCACGTTGCTTGCTCCATCATATCCTTGACCACGACATTTTGATAAACTAAGGCCAAATCTAGCAAGAAGTTCATCAATTGCAAATTTTAATGATGTTGATGTAGTATCTCAAACATGGACAATTCCAACAGAATGCTCCATACTTTCCCCTTGCTTGTTTACATAGCGTATGACCACGATCATTTGCTCCTTAATTGATACATCACGAGCTTCATCGACAAGCAAAGAATAAAAATCATCTCCAATTTCCTTCACTATCTCTTTTAATGTTGAATGTGCACTAGCAATTGCAAGATTTTTTTTTGGATTTTTAGAGAGGTCTTTTCATTATTTTCGGGGACATTCAAAACCACTTACCACATTTCTTCATTTGGCATGACATAAAAATTCAAAGTCTCAAGAAAAAACCCTTTTCTATTTGAACTTTTCGACTAATCATGACCATGAAAAGGAAGACCATTTTTAAAAGAAATCTTACACAACTCAAAGAGGTCTTCAAATGGATGGGGTAATCTCTTCTTGCTTGGTCTGAAATATTCATAAAAGTAATGTCAATATGTTTTTCTCTACGCATCAAATCTTGTCCAACTTGGAAATATTGATTATGAATACTATCATGTTCCCCCACATGATATCTTAATCTACCTTTCTTGTTCCAATGATTAAATCCTTGAGTAAATACTTTCTCCGAATATTTTCTCTCTCAACAGGATTCATTGTCAAAGAATTGATTGGAAGTCTTTTTCTTGGATCTGTTATAAGAATTGTCCTGTCAACTTCATTAGGTATTTCTTGAATTGGATTTTGGTTGTGAGCTTCTCCAATTGGTGATGTGGCTTGAGTATATTCCATTGGAGCTTGTTGTTGAACTTCAAGTGCAGGTTGGGTCTCTTGTTCTTGTACAAGTATGAGTTTTAATTTTTTATAATAAGATTCTAAACCTATCATCACAAAAAAAATAAATATTATTATTATCTAAAATTGCACTTCATAAACACTATGTTCTCTCTAACTAAGTCTCTGTACTCTATTAAAATAAAAATTAATATTTATAAACCTTATATGATACCTTTCATTCTCAATTAATTGCAGAAATTGAATTTCTGATTATATAGATCAATAAAACACAATAACACCTACATATTTTAAAAAAATAATTGAGATAGTCTATGATCAAAAAATACAATAGGCCACTAAACTGATTGAGGCAGTCAATTCATAGGCAATCAAAAAATATAATAGGCAGTCAATTCAAATTGAGGCAGTCAATGATCAAAAAATAATTGAGGCAGCCCATGTACTATACTAAACTTCATTTGCTTTCTTTGAGTCAGAATTTCACATTACAAAAAATAATAATTTAGAAGCAATCCAAAAAAACTAGCAAAAAGATAGCTCTAAACTAAAAACAACAAATATATTGCACAGTTTTTTGAAAATCTGTAGATTTAAAATGACTTACAATCACAGACTCTTAGAGCCGAAATTAGGCGAAAAAATTATAGGGTTGAGAATCGTAGATCCGAACTCCAAACAACAAGCAGAAGATTCGAAGAGGCACCGTGGAGTTAACGGCTGAGATCGATTGGCGATGGACCACAAGGATTTGCAGGACGGTAGGAGAGTGGGAGAGCCGACTGGATCGGAAGGAGAGTGGGAGAGTCGACGAGGAAGATGATTGCTTATACGACTTCCAAAACATTGGAATATTCCCAAAATGATCAAAACGACGCGGTTTGGGAGATGTCTTTGGCCACGCCAAAGGCTAGTGTTCGCAAAGTGAGTCTTCTGCTCAGCAACTAGAGGAGTGGGTTTGATGTTTTAGGTCAAGGAGTTGCACTTTCAGCTTGTGATGTTGGCCGTCTCTTTTTTTTTTTTTTTAAACCTTACTCCATTTGAAAAAAAGAAAAAATCTTACTCCCTAGAAACTTAGGGCCTGTTTCGGTAGAGCTTTTTGGGGAAAAAACGCTAAAAGAAAATAGAATTGTGTTTGTCTTGCATTAAAAGAGTTCTGCTTTTTGGCTCTAACTCCTTCGCCTATTTTCTCGCATGGCTTAACGCAGAAAGCTTCCCAGGGCCAGCGTTCCACCGCTGAGATACGCGATTTGGTTCCACTTTTGTCCATGAAATTCTAGTGGGAAATTTGGCACGTAATTGCATCTTCGATCTAAATAGCCATAATTCTACAACAAAAAATTAGGGTTGATTTGTGCAAGAAGGAGTTGCTCAATGGAAGAATCAATTTATTACAAGTAAGAAATTAAAATCCTTTCAGATTTCTTTAAATCTGTATTTTTTAAGAATCGCTTAGGGTCAGTTCTATTTTCCAATTAGTTCAATTCCCAAATAGCTGAGTTGTATCAGAATCAGGGTGTGGTTTAAGCTATTCAAGAATTGCGTTTTTATTTGGTTCATTTTAGCCATTTATGTCTGATTTGGGGAATTATGATTTTAGGGTCTTTGGTTCCTGCATTGTTTGATTTGTGTTCCATTAGGGTGTGATTTTACTCATTGGGCAAATGGTTGAATGAATAATACTGTATCCAAGCAGATCATCTTTAGGTGTGTAGATATTAGTGCTCCATTTCTTCTTAATGATTTTTAATCAGTGGTCCATTCTGTACAAGTATAGATTGGATGATTGGGATTTTTGTTAATTATCTCAAAACTTCACTGCAATTTTTGTTAATTATCTCAATACTTGATTGGGGTTTTTGTTAATCAAAGGAAGACAAGTCAAACCTTAGTTTCTTATTATCTTTTAAAACCTTTGTTTCTTTTCAAATCCTTTTTTTTTACCCAAATAATGCCTTCCCTTCTTTTCTTCTAATCCTGATTCTGAACCCCTAAATAATCGATTATCCTTAATTGATAATCGACTATTGAAGTTCGCAGATTCTTCTTCAAAGTCCATAACTTCTCATAATCGATTGTCAATAACTTGATAATCGATTATCCTCACCCTCAGAAAATATCCAGTTCCGAATAAGTCCTTGTAAATCGAAATAGAAGGAAGGAGTATCAGATCATTCTCTCTCAATGTTGATACATGCTCAACAAGGTCTAGGAATTATATTACTTGTAGACCAAAAATATGCAGGCAACAACAAATAGATTAGAGATTTGTAGAATACCAAGACATAGACAGAACTATTGCCTTTAGAGTGAATTCATCGTGACGGTGTAGTCAATTCAACCGGTGTCACTCCCTAAAGTTAACACAGCTGCCTATAGTAGCATACACCTAGTAATTATAGATTCAAACAGAACAAGGCTACAACTCAAAATCAAAGAATAAAATTTGCAGAGAGCAAAATTAGAAGCAACATATTCTAAGGAGAGTTCTCCGGAATCTTGTGATCTATGTATATCTCATTAAAGGTTAAGAAGAAGAGCCATATATATACTAATGAGTAGATCTCCAAAACCAACCGTAACCACAAGTAAGCGGTGAAAACATTAGGATCTGTGCAAGTGATAAAATCGAAATAGAAGGAAGAAAATTTCCAATTCAAAACCTTCTCCGGCAGAAATGGTCAAAGCCCTATGTTACCCACAACTGCCTCAATTGGTGAGCTACTGATGATGATCAACTTAGACGCAATCTTAGAAATTAGTAGACCACTTTGAAAACTGAGGCAATATCACAATGAAATTAATAATGAGTAAAAAAATCTTTTTGCAATTTTACCAACAATCCCCCACAAATGAAAAAGAAAGAAGGTAAAATTTTGAACATTAGTAAGATTTGACATTTAAGTGTTAGAGGCTCTGCCACATTTAAGTGGTGGGGTTCATTCATATTAATCATCCATATTAATGCATCTTTAATAATGCATTTTCATCCATTAAAGAAGAAACTTTCTGTCACTCCTCACTCATGTTTAACAAAATTCAATACTTCATCACTCATAATGCTCAATGTTTAACAATTTTTAATAAAGCTCAGCTCACGGTCTAATCACAATGTTTGTGGAAGAGCACAATGGGAGAGAGGAAGTGTTATTATTTTTTGTAATATCTGCAAAAAGGAACTAGAGGCTGGTAATAGAGCGGGAGGTAGCTTGAAGAAGTTTGCATGGGCTAACATAGCCACTAAGTTCAAAAATGAGACAAGACTTACCCACGACGGCTCGCAAATGAAACACAAATGGGATACATTAAAAAAGGATTCGAAAAATTGGAAGCACCTGAAGAGACTAGCAACTGGATTAGGGTGGGACCCACACAAAGGCACTATCGATGGTACAGATGGTTGGTGGGATAAAAATACAGATGGTTGGTGGGATAAAAATATTAAGGTATGTTATACATTCTCGACATCGATGTTATGTAATGAAAATATCTTATGGATATTCTTAAGCATAAACTTTTCATAATAAAAAAGTATTAATGGTAAATAATTTAAATTGTATTGAGCATATATTTATTTGAATTTGATTTTTTTTAAAGGTGAATGCCTAACATAGGCGTATGCAATCTGTCTAATTTTTTAAACGTATTATAATTATGTTCCTTTTTGCTTTTAGGCTAATCCAAAAATAGCCAAGTTTTGAAGTAAAGGCATTGATCCTCAGTTGGAAGACATATTGGGATTATTATTTGATGGTACTGTTGCTAAAGGAGATGATATGTGGTCCCCCTCAGCTGGTTGTCCTCCACGACGATTCTTTGAAGCTTCATCAAATTCCTAGGTTCCGTCGGTAGATGTTAGTATTCATACTACTTCTTCTAATGAAGGTATTGTTGATTTATGCATTCCAGATCTAAATGATGACCAAGAAAATGAAGGAACTGGAGAGGGTGATACTAGTTTTGGAATCAATGAGAATCCTTTAAAAAGACGAGCGAGTGGCTCATCGTCTGTGCAAAAGAGAAAGTTGTGCAAGAAGAAAAAGGGAGGAGCTTCTATGTTGTTAATAAAAATAGATGAAACTAAGGAAAAATTTGACAAGCATCGAGAAACAATTATGTCAAGAGTTAGAAGGTTGCCTCGTTTTATTTCTGAAGCAGTTGACGTGCAAAAATCCATGGAGAATTACATTCCACGTTTTAGCACTTTGTATCGATTTACAACGAAGCTCTTCTTAAACAAGGGAAAACGTGAAATGTTTATGGCTCTAAACCATTATGACTCTAGACTATGGTATTTGAAAGTTGAAAAAAGTGAAGCAACAGCGAATGAAGCTCAGACTTTTACTGGTTTATTAGAAAACAATCATTTCAATTTTTCTTTGTAGGTGTGTAAGGTTTTTGCTTTCTATGTTGGAGACCTACAACATGGTTACTTAATTTCTTTTCAATATTCTTAATTGGCTAGACATCTCGTTTAGAATAAGATATTTTATTTTTATATTTCTCTTAATTGGCTAGACATCTTGTTTTTTACTACGGCTTGGTGTGTTTTGTTGTGCTTGTGATATTATATTTATATTTCTTGTTTATGGAGATATCTGATGTTATGTATTAGCATTATATTGAAAGATAAACATCATGTTGTGAATTAGCTAACTCAAGAGATATTTCTTGTGAAATAATGTTTGTGGTAGATCCATGATCAAACTATCACAAAAGATGGAGAAACGGAAGAATGTGTGTAATGCCCCAAAGTATACCCTAGAATTATTAATAAATAAATAATCAATTAATCAAAATTTTTTATAAATGTTTGTTGGGCTTTGAGCCAAAATGAAATATGTTTAAATATTCAATATCACAATCTGGATAAATCTTATAGAGATAAATCCAATAAGTTGACTTATTGTATAATCTTGATTGGGAACCTGAGTACAGACCCAAATTAAGAATAAATGAAGAAATTGTGAACTTTGAAATGATTTATTGAAATAAATCATGGAAATAGATAATATGAATTAAATGTGAGACCTTTTTTGAATAAAATTCAATTAAACCATATTTTGACTCAACAAAGCATTATTTATATGTTTGACCAAAAATGAAGGAATTTTTAGAGTCAATGATTTTTGTTAAGATTGACTTTTATAGATAGGTCTCAAAGATACAAA
>OOIL02000670.1:733057-743305 GCA_900332095.2 Cuscuta campestris
TAGAAGAACTCTAAGATATACCTATATAAGTTAGGCCTTGCGGGTATGATGCCCGGTGGCTAGGGTTAAAACGTACGTACGGGATCCAAGAACCAAACTTGAGTACCTACTCGTTTGGGGGTACCACCCACCCTACAGTGAACACTACGCTGTCGGTTTTTGGTTGGCCTTAAGTGAAGGTAAGTTTAAGATTTCCAAAACCCTTTTATCTTAAACTAGGCCTAGCTTAAGGATTATTAGGAGTACTCTGTATACTGGAATATAGTTTAATTAGTTAAACTAGAATTCATTTAAGGGTTGACAAATATTAAAGTGATTGGCCTTAGACTAAGAATAGTTTAAGGATACTGTTGAATGACAAATGATGAATATACATGTTGGATGATTGAATAATGAATGTTAAAAATTGAATATTGATTATTGAATATCTGAACTGAACATTATGTGCATGATATCAAATGGTTGACTATGAATTGAGATTCAATTTATGTGGATGTTCGACGCATTAGATATGCTTACTCAGCTTTACCGCTGAGCGTGTAGTGTGTTTTATTTGCTACACGCAGGTCAATAGATTGATGTGACGTGATCCTGGAGGCAGACGGAGGCGAGATAGTCGGAATGGATGTGATGGTTTTGAATGAAAGAATATAAATAAATTATGTTTGTGATTATGATTTGTTAAGCTTCCGCAATATTGAAAACTTTGTACTGTTTATGATATGAAAAATATTATTATGATAAATAAAAGTGTTTGAAAAGTTTTAAATTTTACGATTACCAAGTTAATACTTTAGTCCGAAAGGGGCTGCAGACCTGGACGGATTAGGGTGTTACAATTTGGTATCAGAGCAAATGGTTTTAAAACCGATGTTCGGATCAAAATTTGATATAAAAAAATTTTTTGTCAATCACATCCACGACTCTCGCATCCCTCTGCTCCAGGAAAGGTATTAGAATTTACTTAGTAAATGCTGATTGTGTTAAATTCTCATTAGATAATAATGTTTAATACAAAAACTATATCGAGCTAGAATCAAGTCAAACTTTCGTACTCAGTGAAGAGACGTGTTACGAAGCACATACGTGCGCTGCACACAAACAGGTGTTGCATCTGCTGGCCGAACTCCACTCCTTGGAGTATTAGGACTCTTTGTCTATTTTGTTTCCTTTTCTAGTTTGGTAGCCAATTAGTTTCCTAGTAGGATTTTGACTCTCTGGTTTCTCTCCTATAAATAGAGGAGATTACCTTGTAAAAGGGAGAACAATTTAATATACACAAGAATTTCCCTCTTATCAATTTCTACATGGTATCGGAGCAAAGATCCTAGGTTCCGTTCAATACTCGTCCAACCTAGTAACGCACGACCTGATCACCGTGCCAACAACGGTGAACCATGGCGGAAGAGAAAGTTGAGAAACCCCTCTCAAAAGGAAACGGCGAAGAAGAAGAAACAGGTGACAGATCAATTGCGAAAATCAGCCCTTACGAGTTGAAATCAGCAGACACTCCGGCTTTGATTATCACCCAGATCAAATTAACTGGTGATAATTATGAAGAATGGGCACGAGCAGTGCGGATCGCACTTCGTGCCAAAAGAAAGTTTGGTTTCATTGATGGATCCATACCTCAACCAGAAGAAGATGACGAAGAAGCAGAAGAATGGTGGATTGTGAATGCAATGTTGGTTTCATGGATCTTCAACACCATCGATGGGTCTCTTCGAAACTCGATCACACAAGTTGAAATAGCGGCAGAACTGTGGAACGATATTAAGGAGAGATTCTCTGTGGCAAATGGACCAAGAGTAAACCAACTCAAGAAGGAGTTGGCAAACTGTAAGCAAAACGGACAACCAATCGTGACATACTTTGGAAAGATGAAGACGATTTGGGACGAGCTTGGGGTTATCGAAAAGCTTCCAACTTGTACTAGGTGCCGTGGGTGCAAGTGCGGCACCTCCCAGTTAATCGAGACGCAGAAGGAGAACGAGAAGGTTCACCAATTCCTGATGGGATTGGATAATGAGGGATATGGAAGTATCCGATCCAACATACTGTCAGTCACTCCGTTGGCTCCACTTAATCGGGTTTACTCGACGGTGATACAACAAGAAGGGATAATTAAGGTTACTCAGGAGGAAGAGAAAAACCCTGTTGGGTTTGCAGTAATAAACAACCGAGACAACAACCGAGATCTTAAATGCAAACACTGTGGACAAATAGGGCACGAGATGAGTGGATGCTTTCAACTAATTGGTTACCCGGAATGGTGGGGTGACAGGCCCAGATTCCAGACAGCTGGACGCGGGACAGGCCGTGGAGGAGCAACCCGAGGCAGACAAGGGGGCAGAGGCTCGGGAGGAGGACGCGGCAACTGTCTAGTCAACGGCGGTGGCGTGACAGGTCCAGTCGCTCATACAGCCCGCGCAGGAGGAAATAACGGACAGCAGGAGACAATCACTTCCCAACAATGGAACACTTTAATGGAATTGTTGAAAGAGAAAGAGGTGGCTCTTGACAACAAATTCTCAGGTATTTCTACCTCTTGGATAATTGATAGCGATGCTAGTCAGCACATGACGGGAGACAAAGGAGAATTGAAAGACATTGAGCAAATAACTCCATGTTCGGTTGGGTTACCAAATGGAGAACGAGCGACGGCAGGGCATAAAGGGAGTGTTTGTTTGAATGGGAAAATTACACTGAAAAATGTGTTGTTTGTGCCTAAGCTTAACTGCAACCTTATATCTGTTTCGCAACTTCTAGATGACAAAGGACTAATTGTTTTGTTTATTAATAAAATCTGTCTTATACAGGACTGTGCCTCGAAGATGGTGATTGGGATGGGTAAGCAGCTTGGAGGAATATACTACTTCCAGAAGGGTGTGAGCAATAAAGTCTGTACTGTGAAGGCGGCTGAAGATGCGGATATCTGGCATAAGAGATTAGGACATCCCTCTCATACTGTTGTTCAACTTTTACCCCAAGTACTTCCTACCAAAAAGAATGTTCATAATATTCCTTGTGATGTTTGCTTTCGTTCAAAACAATGTCGTGATTCCTCTCCTGAAAGTTCAAATAAATCTCTTGTTCCTTTCTCCTTAATTCACTGTGATTTGTGGGGTGGTTACAGAACTCCTACTCGAACTGGGGCTAAATACTTTTTGACTATTGTAGAGGACTTTTCTCGGGCAGTTTGGGTCTATCTACTTAACAATAAAGATGAAACTCCCTCTGTTCTCCATAATTTTTTTGTGATGGTGGAACGTCAATTTGATAAAAAGGTCAAGGTCATTCGTAGTGATAATGGAACTGAGTTCACATGTATGAAACCTTTCTTTCAGTCACAAGGAATCCTTTTTGAGTCCTCCTGTGTAGGAACCCCTCAACAAAATGGGAGAGTGGAACGCAAACATCGTCACATTCTTAACGTGGCGCGTGCCTTGCGCTTTCAAGCAAACCTTCCCATCAAGTTTTGGGGAGACTGCATCTTGACCGCTGGTTATCTCATCAACCGTACACCCACACACTTACTTCAAAACAAAACTCCTTACGAAATGTTGTTCGGGCAACCTCCCTCATATTCTCATCTTCGAATTTTTGGATGCCTAGCCTATGCACATAACCAAAAACATCGTGGAGACAAGTTTGCTAGTCGCTCACGAAAATGCCTTTTCCTTGGTTACCCCTTTGGCCAAAAAGGTTGGCGACTGCTCGATTTGGAAACCAATCAAATTCTGATTAGTCAGGATGTCAAATTCGTCGAGCAGTCGTTCCCATACTCTTCCACTCAATCTGCAGATGACACCCCCAAAACCTCTTCAACTGAACACTTCGTGTTTGAACCGGCTGACGATGAGGCAGCACCGGCTGTGCCTAGGGAACACTTCACGCCGTCGTCGTCTCAGCCAGTTCCCATTCCCGTCAAGGACACCACTAGAGCCGATGAAACTGAAACTCGCCCCACCAATAATGAACCCTTGACCACCGATAATACCACCGAACCAGATTCCCTCGATACCACCGAACCAGATTCCCTCGTCGCAGAACCCACTACTCTCTTACGTCGGGGAACACGCGAACGGAAGCCTTCCACACGGCTACGAGACTTCGTTGTTCACACCATTCAACAACCTCAAGCTGCATCTCCATTCCCTGATCCACCTTCAGGTACGGCTCACTGTATTACAAATTTTATTAATTATAACAATTTTTCCTTGTCACATAGATGTTTCCTAGCAGCTATAAGTGTAGAGGTGGAGCCCACACATTTTTCAGAGGCTGTGAAGCACTCTCATTGGCGAGCAGCAATGAAGGAAGAAATGAGATCATTGGAGACAAATAAAACATGGAGTCTCGTGCCCCTCCCTCCAGGGCGTAAAACAATTGGGTGCAAATGGGTGTTCAAAATCAAGCATAAGTCAGATGGTTCTATTGAGCGATATAAAGCACGCTTGGTCGTACTTGGGAACAAACAAAAGGAGGGCATTGATTTTAAAGAAACTTTTGCTCCTACAGCCAAGCTTGTCACCATTCGTACCTTGTTGGCTCTGGCTGCTGCTAGGAACTGGCACTTACATCAAATGGATGTACACAATGCTTTCTTGCATGGAGATCTTAAAGAGGAGGTGTTTATGCAGCTACCGCCGGGCTCTTCCTCACGCTATAATGGGCTGGTCTGTCGACTACGCAAAGCCTTGTATGGATTGCGCTAGGCACCACGGTGTTGGTTTGCTAAGCTAACATCCTCCTTACGCCGGTTTGGGTTTCAACAATCTAAAGATGACTATAGCTTGTTTACTTACGTCGGGGGGGGGGGGAATAGAACTCTTTGTATT
This sequence comes from Cuscuta campestris, assembly GCA_900332095.2. Classification (NCBI taxonomy): domain Eukaryota; kingdom Viridiplantae; phylum Streptophyta; class Magnoliopsida; order Solanales; family Convolvulaceae; genus Cuscuta; species Cuscuta campestris. The sequence goes on from OOIL02000670.1 coordinate 737,899, forward strand.
AATTTATGTTGATGATTTGGTGATTGCGGGAACCAATGAGACCTTCATACATAAATTTAAACACTATCTTTCTGAGTGTTTTCATATGAAGGACTTGGGAGAACTTAAATATTTCTTGGGGATAGAAGTGGCTCGAAACTCCCAAGGCATTTTTCTATGTCAACGCAAATATGCTCTGGATATTTTGACCGAGTCTGGTATGCTTGGAGCTCGTCCGGCCAGCACACCATTGCCTTTCAATCATCATCTTGCACTCGCCACTGGTGCCGAACTCGCCTCTCCTGGCCGTTATCGACGTCTAGTTGGCCGCCTGATCTACTTGACAATTTCTCGGCCAGATTTGTCATATGCAGTGCATACTCTCTCACAGTTTATGGGTACACCGCGTCTGGAGCATTGGGATGCCGCACAGCATGTTCTTCGATACTTGAAATCAAGGCCAGGTCAGGGCCTTTTTCTACCAGCTGATTGTGATATGACTTTCACTGCTTACTGCGACTCTGACTGGGCTAGTTGTCCGCTAACGCGGCGTTCCATTTCTGGTTACTTTATAAAACTTGGCAATTCTCCTATTTCTTGGCGCACAAAGAAGCAACGTACCGTCTCCCGTTCGTCTGCTGAAGCCGAGTACCGTGCAATGGCTACCACTGTATGTGAACTAAAATGGTTACGGTCCCTTCTTCTTTCGTTTGGCATCCCGGTTCGACTACCTATGAATCTTTTCTGTGACAGTCAAGCAGCTCTTCACATTGCAGCTAATCCCGTGTTTCATGAAAGAACCAAGCATATTGAAATTGATTGGCATTTTGTGCGTGATGAAATTCAGCGTGGCATTTTGCAAACGACACATATTGCTTCTGTTGATCAACCTGCTGACATGCTGACCAAGGCCCTTCCTGCTACACCTTTTCATCATTTGTTGTCCAAGCTGGGTACTCGTGATCCACACGTACCCGCTTGAGGGGGGATGTTACGAAGCACATACGTGCGCTGCACACATACAGGTGTTGCATCTGCTGGCCGAACTCCACTCCTTGGAGTATTAGGACTCTTTGTCTATTTTGTTTCCTTTTCTAGTTTGGTAGCCAATTAGTTTCCTAGTAGGATTATGACTCTCTGGTTTCTCTCCTATAAATAGAGGAGATTACCTTGTAAAAGGGAGAACAATTTAATATACACAAGAATTTCCCTCTTATCAATTTCTACAAGACGCAAGAATGAATGAAAAATATACGACCCTCTCATCCGTCATTAACGTACACTTCGCATCGCAAAGAATGAAACTGATCTGCATCGCAAAATTGTACGAAAGTGAGACGACTATGAAGAAACGATAATTGTTGAGAAACATCTGTGAAGCCGATGTCAAAGATACTCATGTGGACTCAAGACGATCTAATCGCTGATTCAAACACGAACTTAACGTTTAGAATCTATAAACTCTGTTATCTAAAGTATCCCATTCTAATGTCTAACTCATTAAGATGCTAATATGCGATTATATCTTAGGATTCGAAATTGTTCGTTAAGCGACAACTCCTTGTAAAACCTCATTGAAATACCATACAAGGAATTTGACAATTATCATTAGTATACATTGGCTGATCGAACGATGTTGGTATTGACAACTCTTGACGAAGATTTCTTCAACTGAAGATCGATGATCGAAACCTTATATAGGTGAAAGCAAAGCTGATTTCTAAACCGACCGAGTTATCTCGAATTTATGTGCACAAACCTTTTAACCAAAAGGAGCATAAAGTCTTTTCGTGTGATACGTGAAAGAAAGATCTAAACTGAAGGACCAATATTCGTAACTCTATATTGAATGTGTTTCCATCAATGACTTCTTGGCAAAGAATCATCTGATCAAGTGTTTCCTCCTTGGGAGAATACCTGTTTTGTTCATACGCGAATCAATAAGACTCTATATCAACTACTGAACAATTCATTATCCTTTACCTCGTATCATGACTTATTTGATCAGCTTAGAGAATCCATTGTATTCTCTAAGATTAACTTACGGTCAGGATACTAACAAATCTCTGTTAAGAAACTTGAACAAACTGACGATCGAGAATTGCTATCCTTTACTATAAACTGATTATTCGATCAAATTCAAAGAATCTGCTTGTTAAAAGCTATAGACAACTCAACCTTGTTGAATGAACTGATGCCTTGTTATGAAGTGATTAATGACCTAATTACTTATCATCGGAAACGTCAATGTAATCTAATTGAATAATTGAAGTAATAAAGTGATGCTTACAAGACAAATCAATAAGATAGTTGACTCGTTTTGATATCCTATTGACGTGAAAGATCGCGACCGAGATGATGATACAAAATATGACGTGAAACAGTGACACCAACAATGAAAGACTGAAGAATGAAGAAAATGTAGTTCGCGCTGACCATACAACGTTAAATAATATTTATGGATAGTATTATTTCAACACAAAATACAACTTGGATTACATGAGGAAAGTTACAGATGCAATTCTAAGTCTAGTCTTCGAGGATTCACAAATTCATCGTAACTAACCCCTGGACCCGGGAAAGCTTTAGCAAACTCTAGTTTGTCTAAAAGCTCATCAACAAAGAAAGAAGAAATGAAAAGTTTTCTCTCATTCAAAGCCATGAAGTTCTGCCTCATCGCATTGTCTAGAAATTTGATTAGGTTATTGAAATAACCGTCAACATTCAAGAGACCAATGGGTCTATTGTGTAACCCTTCAGAAGCCCACGAGATCAAAGTGAATAAACCTTCCATAGTGTCAACTCCTTCGGGAAGGACGATGAAAGCTTCCACGGCATGATTCATCTCAAAATATTTGTAATAGTTGCTGGAAACTGTATGCTCTACACCATACGTAGGTCCATAGATACGTCGTATTGCTATGTACCCAGGAATGAAACCTCTAACGAGACCACCATTGGTAAAGACTGTTGAAGCAACAGCTCCTTGAAGGCCAACACTACCTCCTCCATAGGCAAGTTTAATCTTTCGCCTTATCAATTCCCTTCCCAAATCTACCGCAGTAGCCATAAACTTTGGATTTCTACCAAGAGAATGACTACCAAGTAGACCAACGAATCTTATGGTATAAGGAAGTCTTCGAGAAGTTCCTTCCATAATGTGAGAATATGAGATACTCTTTCCATGATCATGATATATATAGCATCTGAAACCGGACCATTGATGGAAAAGTAATTATCACTAGCCAAAATAGGTACAGTAAAATGGATTACCTGCAAACAAGAACGTACTCAGTCTGATGATGACATGATGTATTGAGACTAATGAATAGTTTGATTCGTTGTCCTTAAATACGTTCAACCACAAGACGAAAAGTCAAATGACTATTTCCTAAGGCAACGACCTCTTGAGTAACTTCCAAAGAGTGAAACATTGAAGGAAGAAAACCTACGTTTAGTAACGATAATTCGCAAACGCTACCTTTGTATCTTGTGACTCATATCCTTGAAATACTCAAACTTGTTGTGTTAACTACACCCTTGAAAACATCTCGCTTGATCAATCTTGAAAAGATTGAATTCCATTCTTTATATCAAAATACTAAAACCATGATTCTTCATTGGAACCAAAACAATACTCAGTGATACCATGATATCGATCTTTGGAAACTATACCCTATTGAATACGTGACTCGATCACAATAGTAAAACTACCCTGACTTGAACATTATGTTGAACCTCTCTATGTGGACCACAAAACAATCAATACAATTACGATATCTCTGNCCAAAGAAGAAATGACGTCACGAGAACAAGCTGAATCATTCAAGTGAAAATCTCAAACCTATACGCGATGTTGGTGTTAGAACTTGTAAAGATTCCTCACTCTATTCATGAATTGAATTACGTACTGAAGATCTTCTCTTCTTCAAGATCAGCCATAATGCTACAATCGAACCTGTCGCTATCATATCTAGTTATATTTTCAAATTAATGAGAGAAATTTGAATACGACAAGTCGTACATGAGACGCTACTCGAACTTCATTACCTATGAATACGAAGACCCTTTAAACGATAATGGGAGCTACCATGAAGTGAATGAAGAAATGTTTCGATGCAAATCGATGATAACGAGCTATCGTACAACCAATCGACATTACTTCCTCATAAATGATGACAAATTCTATGTTCTAAAAGCCATATGTTGTTACTTACGAGTCATGTGAATGATGTGAAGATGTTTAGATTGACTTGAAAGATTACGCTATGATGCATGGATTGAAAATGAAATCCAAAATCTCCCACTACAACTATCGCGAACAGAAAACTGCAAGTGCTACTGAAGGACTTTCAATCAAAGAAAGAATGTTGTTGACTAATGATGAACAATCGAGACTTGTGAATAAACGAAGTATGTCAAATAGGCTCCAAAATACGATGTTATACCCTTCAAAGGAACCTAAAATATGGATGTTGCATTTGAACAGGAACCCGCAAAAGGATTGTTGGATACCTTGCTTAAATCTAAAGATTGTTAAACCTTTGAAAAAAAAAGAACGAGTTTGATAACATCGACAATTTGAGGATACGTATCCGTATGGATAATGACGTAATTATACCTTTGAGCATGACACGGTCATGATTAAGTGAGATCACTATGAAATGTTGAACGTTTGGGCTTAGAAGAATTTCGGGGACGAAATTCCTTTTAAGGGGGGGAGAAATGTAAAGCCCCAAAATATACCCTAGAATTATTAATAAATAAATAATCAATTAATCAAAATTTTTTATAAATGTTTGTTGGGCTTTGAGCCAAAATGAAATATGTTTAAATATTCAATATCACAATCTGGATAAATCTTATAGAGATAAATCCAATAAGTTGACTTATTGTATGATCTTGATTGGGAACCTGAGTACAGACCCAAATTAAGAATAAATGAAGAAATTGTGAACTTTGAAATGATTTATTGAAATAAATCATGGAAATAGATAATATGAATTAAATGTGAGACCTTTTTTGAATAAAATTCAATTAAACCATATTTTGACTCAACAAAGCATTATTTATATGTTTGACCAAAAATGAAGGAATTTTTAGAGTCAATGATTTTTGTTAAGATTGACTTTTATGGATAGGTCTCAAAGATACAAATCCAACGGTAGATTTTATGAATAAATCTGATGTACAGATTTTCAATTATGACATTTTAAATATGTAATTTGTATAAAAATAAGAAAAAGTCAAAGATGTGAACTTTTTGTAAAATGATTTATTGAAATAAATAATTACATTTAATAATATTGATTGAATATGAGACTAATTTTAATTACATATCAATTAATTCAATTTTGACTCTGTCAAAGTCAACACCCAAAAATATGCTGTCAGAAAAAGTATTTCAAATAAATATAAAAATTATATC
>OOIL02000670.1:744328-770121 GCA_900332095.2 Cuscuta campestris
TAGCTTAAGGATTATTAGGAGTACTCTGTATACTGGAATATAGTTTAATTAGTTAAACTAGAATTCATTTAAGGGTTGACAAATATTAAAGTGATTGGCCTTAGACTAAGAATAGTTTAAGGATACTGTTGAATGACAAATGATGAATATACATGTTGGATGATTGAATAATGAATGTTAAAAATTGAATATTGATTATTGAATATCTGAACTGAACATTATGTGCATGATATCAAATGGTTGATTATGAATTGAGATTCAATTTATGTGGATGTTCGACGCATTAGATATGCTTACTCAGCTTTACCGCTGAGCGTGTAGTGTGTTTTATTTGCTACACGCAGGTCAATAGATTGATGTGACGTGATCCTGGAGGCAGACGGAGGCGAGATAGTCGGAATGGATGTGATGGTTTTGAACGAAAGAATATAAATAAATTATGTTTGTGATTATGATTTGTTAAGCTTCCGCAATATTGAAAACTCTGTACTGTTTATGATATGAAAAATATTATTATGATAAATAAAAGTGTTTGAAAAGTTTTAAATTTTACGATTACCAAGTTAATACTTTAGTCCGAAAGGGGCTGCAGACCTAGACGGATTAGGGTGTTACAATGTGAATTACAAGTCATTCTGAATGATGATATGAAATGGGCACATTCGAGAACCTTATTGATGGAGCATGTCCAGGAGTACTATCGAAAATATATTTTCAAAAGACCTTGTTTCACTTCAAAGCAAAGTGGTGAGTCATGGGTTAAAGAGCTCCTAGATGGTCATGATAGAAGATTTTATAATGCATTTAGAATGGAAAAAGATATATTTCTAAGTTTACTTCATACTTTTGAAAGTACGTACAAACTATGCGGCTCAATTAATATGTCAACAATGGAAGAACTTACAATGTTCCTATACATATTGGGCCATGGAGAGTCAAATAGAGAAATTCAAGAACGCTTTCAAAAGTCTGGTGAAACAATTAGCAGATACTTTAATATGACATTAGAAAGCATTATAAGCATGACATTCTAATGTCATATTAAAGTACCCCAGAGCAAATAATGTCATTAGAAAGCATTAGGAATTGCAATTGGTTCTGATTTCTCATGGGCGATCAGATGGTTGATACAAAGTCAATCTTTAAATTTTTTTTATCAAATTCCATATGTAATCATTTCTAAGAGCTTATTAAGTTTAATTTTTTTAAAAATATAATGTTTAGTTCTTACGTCCTACTAAACTATTACTCTGTTGTTCTATTCTAAAAGTATTAATAAATCATTTTTTTCTTAATGATTCCCTTTAAAAAACACCTATTTTAAAACTTGCTAATCTAAAAATAAAAAAATATAATAACAAATGTAAAAAAATCACCAGAACAATACAAAAAATACTTAAGTTTTAAAATACAAGAGTACATGTTCAATTGGGTAGTTTAGTAATTTACCATGTCTAAGCTTTTTTAAATATGTAAATGCTAAACGATAAAAAATCAAACAACTAATCACTAATTCTTGATGCAAACAATTAAACTTTAATTCTAATCTTTAACTCTAAGCTCTAACGTTTTTTCCAAAGAGATCGTTCTATAGCAAAAGTTGTTTTACCCCGTAACTTTTTTAAGTTTTAACCACTTAAAATTGTCACGACGACATCAAACTGAGTGAAAACGTTGTCACCGTAATCATAGATAGACAAGCGTTAATTACACAACCGTAAATTTTACTCTTCTGTGCCGTCAATCCGAACTTTTATCTCTTTCCGGTTGTTTTCTCTATCCTCCTCCCACCCTTTCCATTTCCTCCCCTCCATTTTACTCGCTTTCTTCGAATTTCACTCCACTCTCCCACTACTCCGTCTCAGATTCCGGCCAACAGTTTCTCTCGGCGCAGATCTGACTCCCGGAGCGGCAGATCGGAGCACCGGTAAGCTCTGTCGAACCGGCCATGGAGGAGGCGTTGGAGTTGGTGCGTGCCAAGGACACTAAGGAGCGGATGGCCGGCGTCGAGCGGCTCCACCAACTTCTGGAAACTTCCAGGAAGAGCCTCTCCTCCTCCGATGTCACTTCGCTCGTAGACGTCTCCATGGATCTCTTGAAAGACAACAACTTTAGGGTTTCTCAGGGAGCCTTACAGGCGCTGGACTCGGCCGCGATCCTCTCTGGCGATCACTTCAAGCTCCACTTCAATGCGCTTGTTCCGGCAGTAGTCGAGCGGTTGGGGGATGCTAAGCAGCCTGTTCGTGATGCCGCCAGGAGATTGCTGCTTACTTTGATGCAGGTGCGCGTGCATGGACACTCCTTCACTCTATAATCACTGTTAATTTGCTCTGCGGAACTTTATTTAAGCCTTTCTCGGATTTGATAGCAATTGTTTGAACTGGTGTGCATACCCCTGGTTTGTGTTGCTTCATTTTGTGTTTGCCCTTTTGTTGGCTACTTGGCTTCTAAATGCACATCCGGATTGGAGGATTGAAGTCGATATTCAATGTCGAGCAACTACTATACAAGCATGTTTTGATGATTGTATGAGAATGTTTTGATGATTGTATGGAAGTTGGCATCTATAGCTGGTGGCAGTATATTCAAGTTTGAGCTGTTCTGCCCACTTCTGAATCATGATCCACTCTTTCGTACTCATTCCTAGTGTGCGTGAGAACAGAGCAAAAAACTGCTTTGCTTTGCAATGATAGCTATCCATTTATCCAATGAATGAGTTTCATCAGTGTTTCACAGTTCTCTCCTTGTTTCCTCTCACGCGTTGGAAAGATAAAGCCACATCATCCTCTACCTACCTTCTGCTTATGGAACATCATTTAGCTGATTAAAGTATTTGACACAATATATAAATGCTTCTGTGTAGATATAGCTAATATATAATATCATAATCCTGATTGCATTGTAACTAAAACCAATAACATTGAATTATTTTTTATGGAGTATATTGATGGACAAATGCATCAAAGGAGATGAAGATATAAAAGTTTATCTGAAGCCTTCACTTATCACAGATAAATGAAAGAATTTTTTTTATGTCGAGTATGCCATTTGGGGTCTAATAAGCCCGTCATGCTCATAAGAAAAAACATCCTTTTCTGCCATGAACTTGAACGTAATCAGGAAACAAGGTACTGAGAGGAATAGTATCACATTTAGATGATGATAAGCGATTGGGCATTTACGGTGCTCATAGGTTAAACTAATATGGAAATTCTAGAGCAGAACACTTGGGTAGGGTATCATTTTTTTTGCAAATGATAATAATTTCACATTGAGATGCTTACATATAAATAGCTGATTTCTTGCATCTTGGACTGTACACATGCACTAGTCAACAATATTATCATTTCTATGTGATTTCTTGCCTTCGTGATTGGCACAAATAGGAATACATTTCTGATTTTGTTTTTCTGTGATTTTATTTTTGACTTTGCTCAAACGTAACTCTAGGTATTAAATACTATCATGGTTACATATGTTTTAGGTTTCTTCACCAACAATAATCGTTGAGAGGGCTGGGTCTTATGCTTGGACTCATAAAAGCTTTAGAGTGCGGGAAGAATTTGCTCGTACTGTGACAGCAGCAATTGGTCTTTTTGCTTCCACAGAACTGCCCCTTCAACGAGCTATTCTTCCTCCTGTATGTTGATATTGCATGTTTTGCTTTATCACTCTATTATACTTATTATTGTTTTGACATCCACATTCATCAACCACTTTTGTACTAATTTCTTTTCAGATTTTACAACTTCTAAGTGATCCTAACCCTGGTGTGAGGGAAGCAGCTACAGCATGTATTGAGGTCATTGAAATGTTTTAACTCTGTTTTTTGTCTATCAATATGGTTGTGGTGGTGGATATGTCTCCACCCTCATGGAAGGGAACACACGTGGTGGTCTTCAATGTATCGCTGCATTATGATCACCAGATGATTCTTAGACAAGACTCTTCACTTCATCAGTATTCAGTCATAATATTATTTTCTTGATTTGGCACATGAACCGATTTTAAACCAATAAATATGCCTTTACCTGTTCCACTTCCTTTTCCTACCAGGAAATGTCTACCCGAGTTGTTCCTCACTTCGCTGAAGAACTTCAGCGTCATAATCTTCCTCCAATGATGGTAGGCCCATGGGACACATTGTCACATTCAATTCATTGTATTTTTTTCTGTGGTGCAAGAAGTTATATTTTAGCTCCATATTTGTTCTGATATGTGAACTAATTGCAGTTAAAAGATATTAATACAAGGCTTGAGAGAATTGAACCCAAGAATCGCCAGGCAGATGGATTCATGAGTAACTATTTGGCTCCTGATTTTAGACCGTCAAGCCACAGTACCAAGAAAAGCAGTCCCAAAGCCAAGTATTCAACGAGGGAGGCATCACTTTTTGGAGGTTAATGCTACAAAATGTTGCAATGGTTATTGTTTTTTTGTTTTTCAACAAAGAAAAATTTGATCGTGACATGGTGTTTTATAGCATTCTCCTAAAATGCCATGTTCTTATTTTTAACTAATGCATTTGTTGTTGATTATTGACATATCAAGTCTTGGAGACTAAGTAGAGGCTATTAAAATTACTTAATCATTTGAACTGTGGAAAGGGTTTATGAAATCGAGAAACTGAGAGGCAGGGATATATTGATTATCACATAATTGACCTTGGCCATAAATTTTCTTTGACATTCTTTTTTTTTGTGTGTAGCAGATGGTGATGTTACAGAAAAAGCAGTTGAACCAATTAAAGTATATTCTGAAAAGGAGCTCATCAGGGAATTTGAAAAGATTGCATCCACCTTTGTACCCGAGAAAGATTGGTCTATTCGAATTGCAGCAATGCAACGAGTAGAAGGGCTTGTACTTGGAGGTTAGTAAGTTGTGACCTACTTGACAGTTTTCAATTCACACACAGACACACACAAAGAGTCAGATTGAGAGAGAGGGAGGGAGGGAGGGAGGAAGTTAAACATCAAAAGTTTGCTTCTATGTAGTTTCTTTAGAGGTTGATCATTTGTAGACGATTTGTGATGAAAACTAGCAGAACTACTCTTTGCTATTATTGCCAATTCAAAGAGTTATTTCGTCCCCACTACCACCACTATACCAACCCAAGGTTGTTATGACTTATGCCGACGAGGTGGAGGCGTCAATAGACCTTCACATTGCCTAATCAATTAGGCGCCCGCCTAAGAGAGAGTTAGGCGACCTATAAGTAAATTATTATAAAGATACACTGTATGTATGTGTGCATGTGAATAGATATTACAAATGTACAATACATTGTTTCAAATTAAATATAATGTAACCACAAACAGAAATGAGTAACAACATTTCTACACAAAAGTTTAAACATATTGAAGAACGGTGAATGCATGTCTCTTTTTTCTGGGTCAGAATTACTAGGGTACAACGAATTTAATTTTACAATGCATAAGCCTATTTTTTTGAGACCTGGGCTGATTAATTAATTGCCCTGGGCTTATTCTAAAAAATGCACACAACACATCTGAAATCTTGCTAGTTATTTTTTGTGGTGCTTTTGTTTATATTTTGCTATTGGTAAATACACATGAAGTGTTTTCAATGCATTTTTATCTCTATCTCTTGATTCTATCAGGTGCAGCTGATTACCCTTGCTTCCGTGGACTGTTAAAGCAACTTGTCGCCCCCCTGAGCACACAATTATCTGATCGGAGGTCCAGTATTGTGAAACAGGTTTAGTAACAATGTGTGAAAATGAATGTTATCCTGTATAATTGTTTTCATACTCACAGTTTATATGTATGTACATGCGAGTGTATGTATGTTTCTATATGTATACACACACACACATGAAAATGACACACACACACACTCTGGTATATTCTCTTAGTTATGACTAGCTTCTAGTTTTCTTATATTGCAAAATATACCTTTAATTTGTATTGTGCAGTAAAATATGCACTTTAAGACACATTCTGTTATATTATGTCCATGCAGACTGTATGTGCTGTTTTTTCATTCTCGCCTGCATGCCATCTGGCATGTGTAGATTCTGTTTTCGAAACCTTTACTCTATGACAATCTAAACTCCTTGCATAATTAATGCTATGTGACTTATTTTCCTCTATATTCCAGTGGAACTTATCTTGCTTGAGCAATTGTCCAAATACATGGTTTTTGGGTTCTGTTTGTAGGCGTGTCATCTACTGAACTTTTTATCAAAAGAGCTTCTGGGAGATTTCGAGACATGTGCTGAGATGTTCATTCCGGTGAGACCTTTTATCGTTGCTGATTGTAATGCTTTCTCATGCATTTTCTGACTAATTTTGAAAATCAGGTCCTTTCCAAACTTGTTGTGTTGACTGTTTCTTGTTATTGCAGGTCCTCTTCAAGCTCGTTGTGATAACTGTTCTTGTTATTGCAGAATCAGCTGATAACTGTATTAAAACGGTAATGGTCCTGTGTAAATTCTTCTCGAATACAAAAACAATTCTCCTTTCCTCAACATTATGTGTAGTTCAATTAATTTATGGTTAATCTGGTCTCAGATGCTACGAAATTGCAAAGTTGCCCGCGTACTTCCTCGGATTGCAGATTGTGCAAAGAATGATCGCAATGCAGTACTTCGTGCTAGGTTTGGTTTTGCTTCTCTCAAGTGTGAAGTGGGATTTTATTTTGAAAATTAGAATTTTAATTCAACCGCAATGTTGTTTTGTTCATCTATTGTAGATGTTGTGAATATGCACTTTTGATACTAGAGCATTGGCCTGATGCACCTGAGATACAACGTTCTGCTGATCTATACGAGGATCTTATAAAATGTTGTGTGGCTGATGCAATGAGTGATGTATGCCCTGCCTCAGCTATCCTGTTTTTATTATATGTCTGTACATGAGTATATCTGCAGACCTTGCAATCTTGCATATTGTTTCTGTAACTTTTTTTTGATTGATTGCAGGTTGTTTTGCTAATGTCCTTCCTATAAGCTACCTCTTTTGTTATTAACTGAACCTTTGTGCTAATACTTTTTAGGTACGATCAACGGCAAGAACCCTGTACAGAATGTTTGCGAAAACTTGGCCAGAACGTTCAAGGCGGTTGTTTTTATCATTCGATGCTGTGATCCAAAGGGTACTTTCTACTTCCCCGAAAATTTCGTCAATATTTCTCAACTTTCAACAGCAATGCATTCTTTAATAGTTCGCAATATAAATCTGAATACAGATAATAAATGAAGAAGATGGTGGTATACACAGGAGACATGCCTCTCCATCTCTTCGGGATAGAAATTCACACACCCTTGCTCCTCCAGCATCTGCTTCATATCTCGCTGGTTATGGAACCTCTGCAATTGTTGCTATGGATAAAAGTGCTACTTTGCCCGCAGGGACTTCCACTTCATCTGGGTTGCTTCTACCGCAGGCAAAACCTGCATCAACTGGCTCTGAACGAAGTCTAGAAAGTGTATTGCATGCAAGTAAACAGAAAGTTTCTGCTATAGAAAGCCTACTAAAAGGCCTGGGCACATCTGAGAAAACTAGGTCATCCAGTTTAGATCTAGGTAATTGTTTTTCTTTCCCTTATTTTATCCCTATTTAAAGATTCTCTCTCTTGATGTATACCTACAAAGTTTGTTAGGTTCTTGCATTACCAAGTTCAAATGTAGCTTTATTATACCTGATTTCATGAAGGGCTTTATTTGGGTGGTTTTGCCCCTAGTGCAGGAGTTGACCCCCCATCTTCGCGTGATCCACCTTACCCACTTGCTGTTCCTGCTTCAAACAGTCTTACACATGCCTTACTAGTAGATACATCATTCAGTATCTCTAAAGGTAATAATCCCAATGGTGGATTGGGTTTGTCTGACATAATAAAGCAGATCAAGACATCTAAAGATTCCACTAAATTGTCATATCATGGTAGCTTGGGAAATGAGCCTATCTCGATGCATTCATCCTACCCAACAAGACGAGTTTCTGAAAAGCAATATGAAAGAGGCTTTACTGAAGAAAATGTTGATGTTAGGGAGGCTAGGAGACACATAAATACACATGCTGACCGACAATTTTTAGATGTGCAATATAGAGAGACTAATTTTAGGGACTCCCACAACCTTGTTCCTCACTTTCAACGGCCTTTGTCGAGAAAAAGTTCAGCAGGACGGATGTCTGCTAGCCGGAGGAGTTTTGACGATAGCCAAATTCCTTCGGGTGATATGACAGGCTTTGTGGATGGACCTTCTTCTCTTACTGATGCATTAAGTGGAGGGCTTAGTTCAACTTCTGATTGGAATGCCCGAGTTGCTGCTTTCAACTATGTTCATTCTTTGTTACAGCAAGGGCCTAGAGGTATTCAAGAAATCATTCAGAGTTTTGAGAAGGTGATGAAGTTGTTCTACCAGCACCTTGATGACCCCCATCATAAAGTTGCCCAAGCAGCACTCTCAACACTTGCAGAGCTTATTCCATCTTGCAAAAAACCATTTGAAAGTTACATAGAGAGGATCTTGCCCCGTGTTTTCTCACGCTTAATTGATCCAAAGGAACTAGTCAGGCAATCTTGCTCTACTACTCTGGATATTGTTGCAAAAACATATGTTATAGAGTCACTTTTACCTGCTTTGCTTCGTTCTCTGGATGAACAACGTTCTCCGAAGGCAAAATTGGCAGTTATAGAATTTGCCATTGGTTCTTTTAATAGCCATCATTCAAGTTCTGAAGGTTCTTTTAACATTGGCATTCTTAAGTTATGGCTTGCGAAATTGACACCCTTGGTCCACGATAAGAACACAAAACTAAAGGAAGCTTCTATAACTTGCATTGTTTCTGTTTATACACACTTCGATTCAACAGCTATTTTGAATTTTATTCTTAGCTTATCCGTCGAGGAGCAAAATTCCTTGAGACGAGCCCTTAAGCAGTATACTCCTCGCATTGAAGTTGATTTGATGAATTTTATCCAGAACAAGAAAGAGAGGCAGCGTTCCAAGACTTCATATGATCCATCTGATGTTATTGGAACATCTTCAGAAGAAGGATATATTGGATCTTCAAAGAAGAGTAATCTGTTTGGAAGGTATTCTGGTGGTTCAGTTGACAGTGATGGTGGCAGAAGGTGGAACTCTCCTCATGATTCAACCTATGTCATGGGCTCTACTGGTCTCCCGCCATCTGATGATACTCAGGATAATTATGAGAACACGGAAACTAGTTCCAATGCCACTATTCCTATTGCTAAGGACACAATGCCCAAATATCGAACAAATGTTGCAAATGAAACTGTTGGAGTAATTACTAAACACCTAGAAACAGATGAAATTGATTCTACCACAGAATCCATTTCAACTCATCTGGACATCAACGGGCTAGTTGATTCAGACCATCACCAGAACACTGCAGGCCATGGCACTGGTAGAGGGCCTTTACCTGATTTATCATTCAGTTATCCAAGATTAGCAACACTGAAGATGGATTCAGCCCCAGAAACTGGACCTAGTATCCCTCAGATTCTTCACACGGTGAGTTTTATGAAGTCAATCCATCATCCTACTTCATTCAGATGTCAACTTCTGTTATTACTCTTTCTGATTGATAAGCATTTTATTTCATCCTATGATCCGAGGAAACCTCATGAAATACAACTTGGTTTTCTAATTTTGGTAGATTTGCAATGGGAATGATGGAACTCCTACCGAGAAAAAGTGTGCTGCACTGGAACAGTTGGTTGATTTTTCTGTTAGCAATGATAATTTGATTTGGAATAAGGTATCATTGCTATCAAAATCAATTCTGAAAGATTAATCATCCACAGTACTAAAAGATCATTATTGTTTGATGTTTTAAGATGAGATTTAAGGAGTAGTTGTAGAAATCTAGTTCAAAATGTTTCTTTTGACAAAAAGTTTTAGAAATTTATCTGCATATGAAAATAACATGTTATCATTTGTTGGTGCAGTATTTCAATCAGATTTTAACAGCTATACTGGAGGTTTTAAGTGATTCTGAACCATCCATACGTGAACATGCTCTGTCACTGATAGTTGAAATGTTGAAGAATCAGGTATGTTGTCTCCATTCGATGACACTTTTTTCTTCTTTGGACAAAAACAGCTTTGCTTACTTGGTCTATATGCCTATTTCAGAAAGTTGCCATGGAGGATTCGGTAGAGATTGTAATTGAAAAACTGGTTCATGTCACCAAGGATGCTGTTCCCAAAGTAATCTTTTTATGGTTCATACGGTCATACCTTGCAATACTCTGTCACTGCAGTCTTCATAAATGCCTTATTGATGTGTGATGTCAATCAATTCCTGGTTCAGGTAGCGAATGAAGCAGAACATTGTTTGACAATTGTGTTGTCTCAATATGACCCATTCAGATGTTTAAGTGTGAGTGATTTTTATGTTAGTTTATATTTTGGTTGTCAAGATTGATCCCCTAATTTTGCTTCCATCCATTTTTTCCCTTTTGCATGGTCCTTATAGTTTCTAGTATGACAGGTTGTTGTTCCTGCTCTAGTTACTGAAGACGAAAAGATTCTTGTAACGTGCATAAACTGTCTGACAAAGGTTACTATTTTCCCTTGTGCTTCGTCACCTGTTTAGAAAATTTATATGTAGTAATATCCTTCCTCTTTAATCCAATGCAATTATGACCAATGACTTCATAAGGAATTCATCTTTTTAAAGAAAGGCTTAAGCTCAACGCGGCTATTGCCAACTTCTTGCCCGGTTATCTGAAGTTATAATATAAATACCTTTTTTTATTGCAGCTTGTGGGCAGGCTCTCACAAGAAGAGCTTATGACTCAATTGCCGTCTTTCTTGCCCTCCTTGTTTGATGCATTTGGGAATCAAAGTGCTGACGTTCGCAAGGTAACAATTAATTTTGTGCATTCATTACTTGTTCTACTCAAAGTGGTATCTTCGTTGTTTAATTGTGTACCTATCCTTGTGTTTTTTCTCTGACTAGTATTTCCTTTGTATTTATCTTCCCCGTTTAGAAACTTCTCATTAGGGGAATTTCGATTGCGTAATTTTTTGGAAGCTCCGTTTGATTGGTCTATTATTATATATATACATACACTTTTGGTGGCAGACTGTGGTATTTTGTTTAGTTGACATATACATCATGCTGGGGAAAGCATTTTTGCCATATTTGGAAGGCCTGAACAGTACACAGCTGAGGTTGGTGACAATCTACGCAAATCGGATATCACAAGCAAGGACTGGAACGCCGATAGATGGCTCCTCCCAAAGTTAAGACGATACGCGGTGGTGAGATTAAAAGATTGGGCGGTGTGAGTTGGAATTTCTCATCTGGTTTGGTTATGTACATTTGTGTGAATGCGCGTTTTGAGGGCGGTTTCAAGTTGTATTCTTCTTTGTCATGTAATTTTTTTCTTATTTTTTGTTTGTTTGATCCAATTGAATCAAGGTAGAGGAGTGTGTAGTTGGAGAATGTGGTTTCGGTGAGAGGATGCAGTTGTTGTATACACTTTGTGCCCATTGTTATAATGAAAGTTTACATTTTGTTTCTTTGCTCAG
Organism: Cuscuta campestris; assembly: GCA_900332095.2. NCBI lineage: Eukaryota > Viridiplantae > Streptophyta > Magnoliopsida > Solanales > Convolvulaceae > Cuscuta > Cuscuta campestris. The sequence continues at coordinate 755,859 of OOIL02000670.1, forward strand.
AACTGTACAATTTTCCGCCATAACAACAACAATAATACTCTGTAATAATAATAATAATAATAATACTCTATAATAATAATAATAATCATCATCATGATGATGATGATCTACAAGTTTTGACTTTACTCTTATTATGGTTTAATGCTTTAATAATCATCAATATATTAATGTCTCATTAAGTCAATTTTTGTTTGGTGGATTAAGGCTATTTTTTTGTTTATTACTTATTCTTATTATAATCAAATCAGATCAGATCAAAAATAGCTTTATTTGTTACTGCAATCAGATTAGACCAGATCAGATCTTCAAAAAATTAGATCAGATCAAATAAGGCGAACGGAACGCAGCCTAACTTTCATGAGTTGTAAAATTTTATTTTTCAACCTACGCAGATTCCAATATAATTCGTACTACCTCCGTCCCAAAGTATTTGTCCACTTTCATTTTTACACACCATCCAATGCACTTCTTTAATCTTTTTTATCTTGTAATTTGTATATTAAAAAATTATAGAAATTATATATTAATAATCTATATGTTAAGACAAATCAAACAAGATCATACATGACTATATTTCGGCTTACACATTGAGAGAATTTGATGAGTCAAAGTGCTTAGATAAACAGTTCCAAAAGTCAAAACTGGACGAATACTCCGGGACGGAGGGAGTATATTAGTTCAAAATAACCAATGCTCACTTCGTCTCTATTTGAATTTCAGTTTACGCCTTAAAAACTATGAGCGAGATTATTTTTAATTTAGTTTATTTGAATATCACTATAAGATTTAAAACTAAATTTATAAATCTATAAACTACATTAACATTTCTGCGAAAGATGTGATATAACTATTTTATTAGAATTAATTTGGTTTTCGGTGAGGAAATTAAATTCGAGGTTTCAAGATTGAGCAACGGTAGGAGCAATGTGAGAATTTCATCGAATGTGGTGACTCGTATGCACCAATTGCAAGATGACTTCTCTGAAAAACATACTAAGATTATATTGTGATTTATCTATTATTGGAGTTCGGCACCTGGGTGAACGTTCTACCGAAGTAAAAAATACCCCCTCTTTCCCATTACCACATTACAATTCTAGCCTTCCGATAACTTTTACTCTCATAATTGCACGATTTTACATAGATACTTCGAGATTCAATAAATGATACCGATACTCCTAGAGTTTTCACAGCACTCCTAAAATTGATATACGTTTATATCTTTGTTCCAAGTATTGGGACACCGATGTAAACTATGTCATTGTTAGAGTACTGATGTAAACACATGAAAATTCTAAAACATCAATGTCATCCGTTAAATCTTGAAATATTTATATAAAATAAAAAAGTTTAGGAGTTGACTAGTAATTCTATAAATGTTTCCTCGACTATTTAATAAAATTAAGAGTAAATTCCATAAAAGGTCCCCAGTTATAGGTCGCTTTACATATTTAATCCCTACATATCAAATATTACTTATTTAGTCCTTAATTATTATATTCATTTCTACCAATGGTCCTTTGTTAGCATTTCCGATAAAAACATAGATAAAATTGTAAATTCACTACTTTCTCTCCTCAATTAAGTTTCCTCTTTCGTTTCGTACTCTTTCTCAAACTCGTCGCTGAGTTTGAAGCTCCAAACCCAAAACTGAAATGATCACTCCTCTCTAAAATCAAAACCAATAAGCTTTATTGATGAGTTTTATCAGTTAGTCTAAAGAAATTGCAAAAAAAATAAACATTAAAACTCATCCATGAAGATTACTGGTTTCAAATTTGGGTTCCATCAGTTCGACAAACAATTGAGAGAAGAGTGATAATTTCAAACTTGGGTTCAAAGCTTCAAACTCATCGACGGGTTTGGGAAATGGGTGCGAGGGGAGGGAAGAAGCTTAATTGAGGAGAGAAAAAAGTGTGAATTTATAATTTTATCCACATTCTTGACGGAAATGTTAAAAAAGGACTGTTCGTGAAAATGAATATAATAATTGGGGACTAAATAAGTAATATTTGATATGTAAGGACTAAATATGTAAAACGACCTATAATTGGGGACCTTTTACGGAATTTACTCTAAAATTAAATATTTATTATTCCGGACCCAAAGGTTATGTACTTTGGGTGTATTTATTATTCCGGACCCAAAGGTTATGTACTTTGGGTGGAAGATTTAACTAGCAGTGGTAATCCCTGGGTGACTGCAGAATATTTGAGAAGAGATGTGGAAGGGGTTATATGCCCCATCACCCCCAGCTTAATTTTTATACTCTGTGGCTCTGTAACCATACACGAGAGACATATAATGTCACCCATCCATAACTATTATCATCCAACGCCACTAACGCTCAAAAGGCAATCAAACTCCCCTCTCCTCTATGTTCTTCTCTTCTCTTCTCTGTAGTTTTTAGTTGCAGAGCGGTGAATCTGAGAAAACTCCCGGCAGCTCTCAATCTTGATGAGTTTTGACAGGAATTGATTTTTGCGGATTCGATTCTGCTGGCTTTTTGGAATTCCGGCGTCCATGAATCACTGCGTTCCCAATTTCGACATGGATGAGGACTTCAATGATCTTCCTCCCACCGCTTCTTCTTCTGGTTCGGCCAGACACAATAGCAAAAAGTCTGCAATGTGAGTGTTTCTGTTCTTCTTCTTCTCTCTGGCTATGGCTTTCTGATTGATTTCTCAGGGAAAGGTTTGATTTGAATATTTGATCTGTTTTATGTATTTTAGGGCTGAAGAGGATATCATGGAGCTTCTATGGCAGAACGGTCAAGTTGTTATGCAGACTCAAAATCAGAGATCTTTTCCGAAATCGAACTTCGATGCCGCAGCGGTTCGGGCGGAGCAGCCTGTGATTCGCCCGCCGGGAGAGGGAACCGCGGCGGCGGCGGCGGACCACCATGTGTTTTTGGAGGAGGACGAGATGGCGTCTTGGCTTCACTATCCTCTCCACGAACAGGCCTTTGACGGCCGCGATCTCTACTCGGATCTCCTTTATCCGCCTGCAGCTTCGTGCGCTCCCGGGACCGCCGCCATTCACGCGCGGGAAATCCGCCCCGCGGCGGGAGAGGAGATCCGTCAGCCGCCGATCCAGATGCGGGCGAAATGCGCCGAGATTCAAGACGCGCCGCCGCGCATCCAGAACTTCGGCCACTTTTCGCGGCTGAGCAGGGGGAGGATCGAACCCGGGCCGTCGAGTTCGAGCAAGGCGCCAATCGAATCTACGATCGTGGACTCGTGCGAGACCCCGCAGTTTTCTCGCGCGAACGTGCGGCGCGGGAACGGGAGGGTCGCCGGGGCCACCGCACAGCCGTCGGCGGGCGTAAGGGAAGAATCGGTGACGTGCGAGCAAACGGTGACGTCATCTCCCGGCGGTTCGGAAGACAGCGGCAGCGCGGAGCCGTCACAAAATCCGGAGCTGGTTTCCTGGAAGCGCAAACAAAGAGATGTGGATGAGATGGAGGGCCACAGTGAGGTAATTAAGCCGCTAATACTCTCCTCCTTTTCGCTTGACATTTTCATTCTTTGACTTTTTCATAAAAAAATTTACGGAGTATTATTTCCACCTTGACCGATGATTATCTAAAAATAAGATATGACTGAAATATACTCTCTCCGTCCCAAAAAGAATTTTTTATTTTGATTAATGTGCAAAATTCTGTATTTTTTAAAATTATTTTATTTATAAATTGGTAAAGAAAATACAAAAAAAACTATATTTAAAAACTACATCGAAAACTCTACAAAATAAGAGGTGACAAGAATATTTTATTTTATCAAATGATCAATGAAAACATACAAATAAATAAGAGTTATCGAGAGGCCGTAATAGTAAACAGGAAAGACTTTTTAGAACGGAGGGGGTACTTACTTCCTTTCCAAATTAAAAACTCATAGTTTGACTTTGGATAAAGTTTAAGAAAAGTGAAATTATATGGTTGAAAGTGATGTCGATGAAAGAAAGAAAAAGTGAATCACAAAAAATTTTTCAAAAAAGAAAAGTGGAATTTTAATTTGGGACAATCCAAAAAGAAAAGAAGGAAGATTAATTTCGGACAATCCAAAAAGAAAAGAAGGAAGATTAATTTGGGACAATCCAAAAATTTCTCAATATAAGACCATATGTTTTAAATTCCCAATGAAGGACCACTGGTCATTATCCATTAGTCATTATTTAAGTGAATGTCCACCATCACTAGATATTATTTCTCACACTAGACATTATCCAAGTATTATTTAGGAAATAAAAAAGTTTAAGTCATACATTGGAAAATGACTTATGTTTTAATACTATTTATTGCAAATTTTTCATTTAATACATTAAAATTACATTGTAAATTAACCAAATAATTTTATGTTTACCTTATAATTGAATATATATTTTTCACAATTTGCCGTTAAAGTTTATATAGTTTGATAAAAAAAGTCAAATGTAAAGATTATATTGTGGCCAAGGAATATAGTTTATAAGTAACATAAAAAATTTTCAATTACAAAAAACAATCGCATAAGTTGAATAAACCTACTTCTACCCCAAAGATTGTATCCCAAAAGTTTATACTTACATTTTGTGTAAATGTAAGTGCGACATTGATGGCTTAGAGTGTCACAAAATGTTAGTGTGGAATTTTGCGATCATGTTGACATTTTGTGTCAATATAAGCCATCAAAATGTGAATATAAATTTTTAGGATATGTTTAGAGGCACAATATTTGGGATACACCTAGCATGGTTGATATTTTTTAGTGGTTAGATTCAATTCTCCTTATCCTTTATGCTAGGCCAACAAAAAATGCATATGAAAATATCAATGAATAATATATTTCTTGAATAAAATACTCAAAGTGATTACAAGGATTTAATTTATACAAGAATTATGTTACGAGGACACCAAGAATTTAACACTACTTGCATACCAAACATATCACAGACACACAGACAATAATTTCTATGCACACACAGATAATTGTTCGTGAGAAGCTTGGTGTGTGAAAACGATGTTAAACTCTTGAAGTTTCCGTTTATACAAGGGTATGAAGAAGATTTATATTCTACTTAATTCCTACATAATCACATGAGATGTTACAACCTATAAAAGAAAATGGAGAATTAAAAACATCAAATATGAAAAATATATAATGATGAAATATTAAGAAAATTTTAAGTAATATTCTCGATTACACGCCCCCACAAGATAGAGCGAGGATCTACCCAGAAATCACTTGGCAAAGCTATGTTTAGGTAGAGGGGTTTTGTGAGAAGACCTCCATGTTGTCGAGTAGACGGGACATGATGAATAATTATGCGGCCAACAAAAACTAGATCCCTTACAAAAATAATAAGTGAAATTTGCACTGAATAGGACTAAGACATAAGTCATTTCCCAATGTAGGACTTAAACTTTTTTATTCCCTAAATATGACTTAATAATGACTAGTGAAAAAATAATGTCCAAGTGATGCTGAACATTTAGTTGAATAATGACTAATAGCTAATGACCAATGGTCCTACATTGGAAAATAAAAACATATGGTCCTATATTGAGAAAGTCATTATGTTTTAGTCATATTTAGGTAAATTACTCAAATAATAATCCAGTGCAAGGTACTTTTTTTGATAGTAAAAAAATGGGATTTTTACAATTGTAGACAATATTGAGATTCTCGCACGCAAGGGTTGGCAGGCTATAGAGGGGCTGTCGAAGTTCATGTAGCAGATTATTGGCCATAGAACATTGAACCATATTAAAAGATTCAATTGAACCGGTTATCAATTGAACCCGTTATTTAGTTCAACTCAAGAGCTTATAAACTGATTATTTTTTTTCTTCAACATCCAATGTGGAATTCTTTTCACACTCCTCCTCAAGTGGGCAACGAGATCATTTTAAACCTAATCGGTTGAGTACTTGCAAATAGATTCTCACCCCCTTGTTTTCTTACCACCAACAACTAAAGGACCGCGAGCCGCTGAGTATGAACAAGGACCGCGAGCCGCTGAGTATGAACTTTCAGACGAGCAATCAGGTTAAACAGGCCACAAGTCGTTAGATGTGCATTCCACACGGACAATTAGACTAAAGACTACGACCCCTAGGAATGAACGTCTAGACAGACACCCTAACAAAAGAGGTGGGCTAAAACTAACTCTGATATCGTTGTAGAATTTTTGATAAGGTAGAGATGACTGGACCAAGCCATAAACATGTGGGCTAAACCATATTAAAAGATTGAATTTAATTGAACCACATTAAAAGACATGTGGAGATTAATGATACATTTTTAAAAGTTCTCGAGAAAATTGTGTACTTTATGAAGAGTTCAAAGATGAATAATCTTTTTAGGATTGTGAGATGAAAGGGTTAGCGGGCAAGGGAGGGAATTGACAAAAACGAGGGTCATTTTCGTTGGACAGGCTTTGTTTTAATTTGTACGGAGTAGTGATAGAACTAGCATTAGTGTATGGATGTGGTTGGACACACACTTGACACGTATATAGTTGTCTGGGTTGAAGTTCAGTGGCACCTACCTTGTTGGGACTTTAGCAATTGCGCATTTGGAGCTGAAAATGATGGATAATGGAGGAAAGGGTGCAAAACTCCATTCCTGAAATTCATATGGTAACAAAAGTAATAAAAAAAACGTAAAAAGAGATAAATTAAAGGGTACTATTTGAAGCTCAAAATTTTGAGAGTAGACCAAGGTGCACAAGGGCTGCACGACATGTAGTGACACTGTGACAATACACTCGATTTTCAGGTTTCTCAGAATCGGTCAGACGGTCATCTGAGATTCTAAGAAGAGATAAGTTTTAATCAGATATTGGTGGTAATTGGAGGAACCTGCACCTGATACATTGCAGAGACTCTATGTTTATCATAATTTCTTGACTTGCCTTAGTGTACCATGGATCTGTGATGGGAGCGCAAATTAAGGTCAAACTTTATGGTCTTAATAAGTCTTTTACAATAAGTCTTTTACAATAATTCCACAGTCTACATAACATGAAATAAAGTAAATTTAAAATTACATTAACCAAATAAAATTTTCAAAGTGGGGCTTAGATTTTGTGAGGTTTGTAACTTGGGCTTAGGTTTTTTGAGGTCATATATTTAATTTTTAAAATATAAACTCCGGATATCCCGTGGATATCAAAAATCAAAATTTCATTCCATGTCTAATCTGGTTTTTTCCCGAGTATTGGATTCGAAATATCCAAAACCTATAATAATGGATCCGTTACCCATTTTCTTAATCGGATTGGCCTGGATCATAGGGATATGTTTTGAATAAGATATATTTGAACACCTCTAATAAAAAAACGTTTTCTAGAATCTACAATAAAAAACTTGAGCTTGTAGTTGAGTTGGTTCATTAGCAAGGTATCTAAGTCTTGTTAACCTAGACCGTACGAGTTCAAACATCATCACCACCCAATTTTTAAAACTTTATGTTCACGTGCAAGAGAAAATATTCACTTGTTACTTGTTAGAGACCGTGAAAAAGCAAATAAAAGTGGTTTTATATAGGGTGGGAGTAGTGGAGTACTATGTTATATAATGTAGTGTATTCCAACACTTAGAGCTCACTTTACACATTTGCTAATTCCCCCTTATAAATGGAATTCTCCTACATATATGTAGGACATGGACTTAGAGTCGCTTGATACAAAGAAGGAAGGCCGTAGTGGTTGTGCTTCAACAAAGCGATCTCGGGCTGCGCAGGTCCACAATCTCTCAGAAAGGGTATATTATGTTTTCCACCATTGTTTTGTTGTTGTTGTTGTTGTTTATCGTCTCATGTATGGTCTATAACCAATTTTCAATGCATGGTAAGTGCAGAGGCGTCGAGATCGGATCAATGAAAAGATGAAGGCCTTGCAGGAACTCATACCCCGTTGCACCAAGGTCTTTGTTTCATTGAAACCTTAGTGTTATTTTTTTCTGCCTTTGCATATTGGGAGACCATTTTATAGCTGATTTATGTACGTACTTTTGATCATGTTCATTTCCTCTTTTTGGAGGGGCGTTTATTTCAGTCAGACAAAGCTTCAATGTTGGATGATGCAATTGAATACCTGAAATCATTACAATTGCAAGTGCAGGTATGTGATAGCTAGACATAAATATACAAATGAATTTTCTGTTCTCTTTTAGTCAAGTAACCAACTCAACGCAAATATTAATTTCTTAAAACTATGTGAGAGATTGACAGTGAGATTTGAACTCGTGATCTCTTAGTCATCAAGACTCTTGATATCATGTGACATAACTAACTCAACCAAAAACTCAAGCTTGTGGATGTAGGCCCAGAAAAGATTATACACTTCGTCTAACACTTTTAACTGCAACCAAATGATGCTTTTCTTTTCTCTCATAATATATCAGATGATGACTATGGGATGTGGCATGGTCCCTATGATGTACAATGCAAGTATGCAGCAGTTTATGCAAACCGGGACAATGGGTATGAACATGATGGGGATGTGCGGCATGAATCGCCCTCCTATGGTTCCTCCACCATATCCACCACCACCACCACCACTCATACCTTCAAGTTCATCAATGCCATCACCAAATCCAGCTGCAGCAGCACAGATGAACCCCACAAGGTTTCCCATCTCACCACCATTCCCATTTCCTGTACCTGATCCATCTTCTAGGCTTCATGCGCCGAACCAATCAGGCTCTGTCCTAACCCCACTTGTCTCCCGCATTCCTAACCAGCAACAAATACCAAATTTTGCAGATCCATATAAACAACTTCTTGGCTTTCACCAGCCACAGGTCACTTTGCCACTGGTAAGTTACACATTGCCTAATTTGTGAAACTTCACATTTATTTATGCCCCCTTTATACTTCTCACTAGAGCTCCCATTTTTGACATCTTTATTTGTTTTTTTCCTTTATCTAAACTTTGTTATTGCTAGTGTGTTTACTTTGTCTGTGTTTGTGTTTGAGCTGGGGTAAGGTCTCGAGTAGGAGTAACACCTTCCACAAAGACCCTGCTTTTTGAGTTTTTGGGAGTTTCTACGGAGTTTGTTGTTTTTTACCTTTTGTTTTTCATTCTAACCCCAGAATCAGACAGTGGAGCATCCTATTAACAACAAGCCAAGTAGCATCAAAGATGTTGGGAATCATCAATCTTAACTTGTAAGTTTCCTGTTATAGACACTCTTAATTCTCGGCCTCGGGCTTGAACTAACTTTGTGTGTTTGAATTTTTAGTAAAAAATAGGGCCCTTTTGTAAGTGCCAATTTTTAAGGCTGTATAATTATGACTATTTGACATGTTAAGAAAATTTTTTCTTATGTATAAACAGATATACTAAAAATCAAACTAAAGCAATATGGAGTCAACCTTAATCTTGACAACAATTTTGATACATAAGAAGTACTCCGTATTATCTAAGTTGAAAATTAAAGATTGACTAAAACACATTTTCTCACAAGATCTTTCTTACACTATGTTTGATTCTAAAATTTTGGAAGAAAAAAAAAGAAAATGATTTTCTGTCATTTTCCTCACCAAAACGAGAGGAATTTGGTTTTTCCTTCACTTAGTACATTTTCCTTCTCATTTTTCTTTTCCTTAGCACTTTTCCTCTCCAACCAAACTTGAAAAAGTATTTTTCACTTCATTTTCTTTTCTCTTACCTTTCAAATTCCTTGAACCAAACATAGTGTAGATTTTTTCCCGGCTATATTTGGTCAAAAATGAAAACCTAGGCTACTTTGTTGACATATTTTGATGAAAATTATAATTTTTGTGTATTTATGAAAATGTTTTTAGCAATGATCATTTTTATATTATTTTCATACTATGAGTTATTCTAAAATTTATTAGTGGTACGACGCGCTTGACTGCATTCAACGATGAAAAATCTTAACTAGGCAAAAGAGTATTTCTTGTTTTAAAAAAATACAAGATGTGTGTTGGCCGTGGAGCAATGACAAAAAACACAATTGTTTGAAAAAATTATAATTTTTTCGTCTCAAATTAGATTACACAATTTAAAAAACGTGCAAAACCTCATGTTTTTAAATTTAATTTATTTACAAATTGGTACGGAAATAAAAAATATATTCCATAACTTACATACATCAAAAGTTCTACAAAATAAACAGTGATAAGAATATTTTATTTTATCAATGGTCAATTAAAACAAATAAAAGTTATGGTGTGACCTGAATAGTAAGTGTGTAAACTATTTTGAGTTACACCTATGTAAAATTAAGATTCAAGGGTAGTGAAAAACATTTAGAACTACCTAAAACCTTTTTGTAGTCTATAAATAGGAAAAAAATACTCCTTCCGTTCTAAATTAAATTGTATGTTTACTGTTGACATGGTCAAACTTCATTCACTTTTTTTCTCTATTTTAATTAGTCATTTGATAAAATAAAATAGTCATGTCATTGCTAGTATTTTAATATGTAGTTTTTATTTTTTTAATTCTACACCATTTTTTATGTAAAATGATTTGAAATTAATTTTAGTCAAATTTCGTAAACTGAAACATGGAATATAAATTGGAACCTGGAGTAGTAAATTGAGAAGGGCTAAAAAAGAAAAGCATATACCCACAGAGTTCTCTTCTAAATGTCGGCGGATAACTTTTTTATATATTAAAATATAAATGAATGTGATCGTAAATTATATCCACATTCAATTCATATCAAAAGAGTTGGACAGACAATTAATAGAGAATGAAGTTAGGATACTTCTTGGTGTACAACAAAATTGACACTAAAAAAGAAATTACATACAAAAACTATTTTGGTTTAAAGTTGGTGCAGTGCTAAGTCATGAAGTTATTTTATTATGCTCCAGTTCCTTGTAGGCCATCACTGGCATTTTAAAAAGGAGCCATATATATATTACTAGGAGAAAATTTAGTGATAAAAAAGACACGTAGATCGAGGAGGAATGATAAAGATAATGATAAGATTGAAAAAAACAACGGAGTAATACTCGTACTCTATTTAACTCATAACTTTCATTAAATTTTAAAAAAAATGTACGTCAAAAAATGAAAAATGTGTGATTAAAAGAGTTGAAAAAAAAAAAGAAATATTGTGATCCGTGAGTCGTTTGATGGTACAACCATAGAAAATTATATGTTCACAAATGAAAAATAAATTGTTCACAAAAATAGATGATGTGTGCTCTTAGTGGATGTTTAATACGGAGTATTTTTTTAAAATCGGAAGTATAATTTTTATTGAACACCATGTTCTTTTTTCTTAAAATGAAATGAGACATTTATTTGAGTCAAATAAAAATATAAAGTGAGTGACTTATTTATCTTCATAGAAATAAGAGTGTATTTATATTAATATTATATTTATATTTATATTTATCTTCACATTAACACCTGATGCTCGGCAGGTTGCCGATTTGTGAGAAGATCATTTATGGGAATCTCATCCAACCAAATTTTGTAGAGTAAGAGAGGCAATATAATAATTGTGAATGCAGCCTATATTTGGTGGCCAACGGCTAACATGTAACTATTTCTTTTACTCCCTATAAACAAAGTTGCATTTGTTTTTTTTTACTGATTTTGGTTCGATTACAATGTAATATCTGTTCATATTTTTCTACTTGTTGACGCAGAGTCGGGCGGTCTTCCCTTCCACTGTGACTCGAACCTAAGTGAACTTCTTCGTAAATCTTGAGGTGTGAGCTTCTACGACTAAGGCTAAGGGAGAGGTTCTGTTCATTATATTCATGGTGGGTTTCAATACAATCTACGACTCATGGTGATAGAGAAGTTCAAGTTGCAATTGTTCATTCATTGTGGATTTTAATACAATCTTTACCGTACCATCTTTGATGTTTTGTGTATATTAGCATGATTTTAGTTACCTTATCATAGAAATTCTTTTCTTTACAAATAAAGTACATGTACTGTTATGGATAATAGAGTATGATATTTATTATTATTATTATTATTATTATTATTATTATTATTATTATTATCATTATTATTATTATTATTATTATTATTATTATTATTAATGTAACTTAGGTTTTATTAGGTGAGCGGAATTATAAGCTCCTTCGAGGTTTCTTTACGGTTCTTTCCCTCGTCGCTTTTATTGAACCGTCAGGTTAGCGTTAGGGTTTCCTTCTTCCCTATATAAGGAGATGTAACCCCCTTTAGAGTAAAGCAATCAATAAACAAATTACAAACCCTAATTCCCTTCCTCCTCGGTTCGCCGATTCTCTCCTTTGCCTCAATTCTTCTTCTTCTTCCTCGTCCCATATTCTCAAGAGCTCGAAGACGCTCTGAGTCTTCCCTATCGGATACGAGTTCGTATCATGTACTTATAATACTAATTTGATATCTGATGTTCATGTTGAAACACAAATCAAAATGCTTTGACGTATCTGGTCTGACCTACGTGGTATATCTTGAGCAGTTTGAGGTTCAATTGCTTGATCTCTTTGCTCATGTTCCAACACTATCGGGACTTCTTCTTGTGGTTCTCGAATTTCTTTGAGGTCTACCTTTCTCCCACTAGTGATAGCAGAAAGAAACTCCTTCTCAAGGAAGGTTCCATTCCGAGCAACAAAAATTTTGTTATCGGATGGATGATAGAACTCATACCCTCTAGTTTCCTTGGGGTATCCCACAAAAATTACTTTATCAGATTTAGGCTCCAACTTACTATACATCATGAGACGTTTTACATAAGCTTCACAGCCCCAAATCTTAAAGTACGAGAAACTTGGTTTTCTCCCACGCCATAGTTCGTATGGTGTGCTCTTGACAGCTTTAGATGGAACTCTGTTGAGTGTGTGTGCTGCTGTTTTCAATGCATATCCCCAAAATGATTCTGGAAATGTTGTCAGACTAATCATGCTCCAGACCATGTCTAGCAAAGTCCAATTTCTCCTCTCAGACACTCCATTTAACTGAGGTGTCCCCGGAGGAGTGAGTTGGGATAAGATCCCATGCTCTTTCAGATAGTCATCGAACTCCAAGCTTAAGTATTCACCTCCTCGATCCGAGCGGAGGGTCTTAATACTTTTGCCTAATTATTTTTCTACTTCGTTCTTGAATTCTTTGAATTTGTCAAAGCATTCTGATTTGTCTTTCATGAGCTACACATATCCATATCTACTAAGGTCGTCAGTAAATGTAACGAAGTAAGAATAACCACCTCTAGCTACAGTGCTAATTGGACCACAGACATCGGAGTGTATGAGGCCCAATAAGTCACTCGCGCTTTCACCGTGACCGGTGAATGGAGCCTTTGTCATTTTACCAAGTAAACAAGATTTACATACATCATATGACTGGAAGTCAAATGAATCAAGTACACCGGAACGATGTAACTTAGATATGCGTTTCTCGTTAATGTGGCCCAAACGACAATGCTAAAGGTACGCGAGATTCAAACTGTTAGGTTTGTTTCTCTTAACATCTACGTTATATACTGCGGTATCCATGTCGAGGACTAGAATACTGAAAAGGAAGGCAAACTTGTTTGCCTAACTGACATGCATGTCATAGACTATCTAATGAGATTTATTTAAACTATATAAGGAAAAAGAGACGCCATGGAGAACAGCAGGGCTTGGGTGTCCAAGATGGCGGTGCCATGTGGAGAGGTCGACTTTAGCTAGGTGAAGGTGTGCTGGCGGATGGTCTTGAGAGAGCAGGTAGAGATGCCCGTCACTACTGGATCGATGAATCACGGCTCCCGTCCATTTGTCCTTCACAAAAAAAACTAGATGAGTCAAATTCAACGCAACAGTTGTTACCACGAGTAAATTGATGGACAGAAATATGGTTGTGGATAATGTGTGGGGAGACAAAGACATTTTTCAGGGAAAGGGGAGAGTTTGTGTTATGGAGACCGTTACCAGAGGTCGTAGTGCATACTCTAGATCTGTTACCTACAATAATATGAGAGGGTGATTAAATGTTTAAAGGAAATACATGAGATAAAGTACATGGGTCAGCGGTGATGTGGTGAGAAGCTCCAGTGTCCAATAACCAGGTCGGGTGGGAGTTCAGGCTTAGGTTTTTTAGAGTGTGGGCAAGGGCAGTGGGTGAGTTAGGGTTTGGGTAAGGGTTCGGGTAAGGTTGGGTTGGGGATGTGGATAAGGGTTTGGGTTGTGTGTGGGGAGGTTCGGGTAGGGGGCTGGGTAAAAGTGCTGGGGGGTAGTACGAGTAAGGGTTTGGGTTTGGGCCATATGCGACTGGGCTAGGTAGGTTGGGTAGGAGGGGTGGGGGCGTGGGCTAG
>OOIL02000670.1:770142-787409 GCA_900332095.2 Cuscuta campestris
TCGGGTAGGGGGCTGGGTAAAAGTGCTGGGGGGTAGTACGAGTAAGGGTTTGGGTTTGGGCCATATGCGACTGGGCTAGGTAGGTTGGGTAGGAGGGGTGGGGGCGTGGGCTAGAAGGCTGGGTGTGGGGTTGGGGAACTGCCAGGGTTGAGATCCGATGGGTTGTCGTTGATTCGGGCATCCATGGTCGCGGCCACGGCCCCGTCCTCAGTTGCCGCCATTGAAGTTCCGAGGTTGTCCGCCGTAGCCACGCCCTGGACCACTGCATGCCGCTACTGTCCCCCCCCCCCGCTCGATTACCACCGCCAATGTCGGTGCTAAGGAGGGCCATCGATGAGCCAGCATCGCGGGTGCCGTTTGTTTGTTGTTGTTCAACCAACAAGAGGGCCGAGCAAATCTCTAAAAAAGTCAGGAACTGATTTTGATATTGGAGGAAAGTAACCTGAGCTCGGAAGTCTTGAGGCAAACCTTAAAGAACCTGTAGAACTGTTGAAGACTTGTCGTAAGGTCGAGAACAAATTAAAAATTTATAAAATAACCTTAACTAACCCCCAATATATAATCAAATAAATACTATAGCTAGGGCAAGTAAGGGTCGATCCCACAGAGAAAGTTTGAACTTTTTGAAATCAAATTAGCATGCACACACATTGTCACTAAACAAAACAAACTAACTACTACACATATGATAAGTTGTATAAAACTTATAATAAAAACTTTTAACTAAACAAATATAAAAACTTATAAATATAACTTAGAGTAAATTCCATAATTAATCTTTTATAACAGGGGGTTTCCATATTTAGTCCTCTATTATCAAATATTACCCTCGTAGTCCTTTTTTTAAGGGTACCATTCCACAAATGGTCCTTTTTTATCTTCTGCCGTGTTTGTGTTAATTTAAAGGCTAAAACTATAATTTGACGTCAACATTATGTCTAGTGACGTGTTCTGATGTTGGCTAAGCGGATAACACAAAAATAATGACTACGATTATGGGCTAGGATTCTGACGAAAGATCACATTTGTAGACTATAGTTGTCGTAAAAAGCGACTGTAATTCACAAACGACGCAAACGGAACAGCCTTTGGAATTGTGTATGACAAAAAAGATATATTATCATTGTGAAATTACACTTTTAGCCCTCAAATTAACACCAACATGATAGAAGATCAAAAAAAGACTATTTGTGGAAAGGTACTCATAAAAGAAGGACTACTTGGGTAATATTTGATAATAGAGGACTAAATAGGGAAACCCCCTTGTTATAAAGGACCAATTATAGAATTTACTCTATAACTTATATAAAAAAGAACATAGAATATAACTTATAATCATAAAATACATACTTAAGATATAGAGTACTAAAAAAGTATAAAAACTTATATTTATAACTTATAAACAAACACTTATACTAAAACTTAAGCATAACAAGGGGGGGTTGAATAAAAAGTAAATATTTTTTGGGTTTTTATTTTTCTTATTTTTTTGGTTTTTTGATAAAATGGGGGAAAAAAAGATAAAAAGATAATCAACTTCTCCAACTAAGGTAACCCAAAAAAAACACCGCCAAGAACCCGTAACAAATAGAACATTACACGTAGAATATAATAGGCACATAGGTGATATATTATATGGCGTACACACTTAAGAATAGGAAAAATTAATAAAAAGGCTGAGTCGATTCATTTCCTTAACCACGACATGGAGGATTGTCAACTCTCCACACGGCCCGGAGTCATGCAATTCAAAGACCCGTTTTGAAATATACTTTTGAACCCCAACTCTCTATTCAAGCATGAAAATATACTTCCACTATAGAAAAATTTTATAAAAGAGAGAATCTATTATGCATTCAACTCTCATACATAATCTATTCACAAATCGCCAATACCTTGCGCATTTTAATAAGTGAAATTTGCACTGAATAGGACTAAAACATAAGTCATTTTCCAATGTAGGACTTAAACCTTTTTATTTCCTAAATAGGACTTAATAATGACTAGTGAGAAGAATAATGTCCAAGTGATGCTGGAAATTTAGTTGAATAATGACTAATAGATAATGACCAATGGTCCTACATTGGAAAATAAAAACATATGGTCCTATTTTGAGAAAGTCATTATGTTTTAATCCTACTTTGGTAAACTAGTATCACACTCGTGCGTTGCACAGGTCATTTTTATGTTATTAAATTCAGATCATTTTTAATGATAAAAATGAGATGCAATAGAATATAGAGATTATATTGTTTTAAGGTACAGAACATCAATGTTTTACAAATTTCAAAAGATTTCTTTATAGAATACATTATTTGTAGTCTTTGTTGGAGTATTGTCTTCATTGCATATCAGAATCTTCAATCCACTACGATTAGTTACTCTTGAAACTGCAACATAGAGCTGTCCGTGACTAAACACAGATTTCCGCAATAGTAGTCCAACATGTTTCAGAGATTGTCCGTGGCTCTTGTTAATCGTCATTGCGTACGAAGTAACCACAGGGAATTGTCTTCTTTGAAACTTGAAAGGAATTCTTGTATCGGACGGTGTTAATGATAGTCTTGGAATAACAACTTCTTCACCCATGTGGCTTCCTGATAATATTTTTCCTTGTATTGAGTGATTAGCCAACCGGGTTACTATCAACCGTGTACCATTACATAAATCCATTGAATGGTCAATATTTCTCAACAACATAATAGGCGTGCCTACCTTCAGAGTTAATTCACGAATCTTATTTAAGAATTCGGGAGAGTATAGGTCACCAAAAAAACTTTCATATGTGTAAGTATTTAAGTTATGTAAATGTAAATGACTCTTACCAACTAAAAAGACTTGGTCAGCAAACTTTGTTTTGAGTACATCTTCAAAACTCTTAAAGTAGAATCAAAAATTAGGAAATCTATTAGGAAGTATAATTAAATTAGGATACTTCTTTCCTTTCCTACTAGGATTATTCTTTCCTTTCCTACTTGTACTTTGATTACTCTTGTATTCCCTATATATAGGGCCATATCTCTCAATATTCAATAAGACAATTTATTATCAAATTTTATCATGGTATCAGAGCTAAGGCTCTCAAAAACCTAGCCTCTCTTTTTTCTGACCGCCGCCCACCATGGCAGTCCCGTCGGATCCTTTGGCGTCCTTACCCTCCGGAGTAAAACTTTTGCTTCGGAGTCTCCACAACTTAATCCCAGAAAAACTCACCGAAACAAATTATCAGGCATGGTCTCTCAATGTCCAGACAGCTCTTTCAGCTAATCTCCTCCTTGGATGGATTGATGGTCATGAAGCATCCCCGGCGCCAACTATCTCCAAAAACGATAAAACCGTCCCTAATCCAGAGTATACCTCCTGGACCATCGTTGACACACAGATCCGCGCCTGCCTCCTAGCGGTCATGTAACACCCTAATCCGTCCAGGTCTGCAGCCCCTTTCAGACTAAAGTATTAACTTGGTAATCATAAAATTTAAAACATTTCAAATACTTTTATTCATCATAAATATTATTTAATACATAATTGTAGCAAAATGCAGAGTGTTTAAGAATAATGCGGAAGCAAATTAAACCATGTTTAATAACAACAAAATTATTTATTTAAAATCACAAATTCCACCACGACAGTCTCGCCCCTTGTGCTGCCAGGAACATGCCAATCATTCATTCTGCCTACCTGCGTGTAGCAAATAAAACATACTACACGCTCAGCAATGAAGCTGAGTAAGCATATCTAAAGCGTCGAACATCCACATAAATTGAATCTCAATTCATAAATAACCATTTGATATCATGCACACAATATATAATTCATTCATGATATTTTTCAATATTTTTATTTCAATATCTCAATATTCAACATTCATATTCAATATTCAATATTTAACAATATCCTTAAACTATACTTAGTCTCAGGCCAATTTCATTCTTAAACTAGTTCTAGTTCGAGATATCCTAATCCTTAAGCTAGGCCTAGTTTAAGATATATATATTTTTAAAGAGAGTTTTTAAATCTTAAACTTACCTTCACTTAAGGTCAACCAAAAACCGACAGCGTAGTGTTCACTGTTGGGTTGGGTGGTACCCCAAACGAGTAGGTACTCAAGTTTGGTTCTTGGATCCCGTACGTATGTTTTAACCCTAGCCACCGGACATCATACCCGCAAGGCCTAACTTATATAGGTATATCTTAGAGTTCTTCTAGATACCTTTCAAATCAACATTAATATGGGTATATCTTAGAGGTCTTCTAGATACCCTTAACAATACATATTATTTTCACAAGCATCAATATATTCATTATGATTTAATCATTCATAATTTCCATTTTTAATCAGAACAATTATCAAGATTTAATAATCATCAACCAATAATTATTACCATAATCATCAATCAACATAATATTCAACAACAATTAGCGGCCTAGCTTCGAGTGTTAACACCCGAACTTACCGTCATGCATCACATAACATTTTTATTTGTTAAAAACATCATTTTTATTGTGGTAAATCATTTTTATAATAATTATAATCAATTGGTATCAAAAATAGGATTTTAGAACTCAAAAATAGCATTTTCGTAGTTCACTGTGTTCGGAATGGTCGACCGTTTCAAGTGACGGTCGACCGTTGTTGCCTCCGTTGTACTGAAGCCACTGGTCCAGTAACGGTCGACCGTGGTGAGGGTACGGTCGACCGTTGCTGCCTTACAGCAACAGTACTTCGTCTTCAACCTCGGGTCCAATTTTCGAAACATCATTTTAAGTCACCAAACTTCAATTAAAGTATATAGAAATGTTCCCCAATGTCAATAGATCATTTTAATACCATTAATTCGAAGTTTAACAACAATTTCAAGGTTTATGATTCTTGGTTCTTCAAACATGTCAAACACAAAACTCAACCAAATGACCATTTATGAACGTAGAAACGACCTATATGAACATTCTAGTCATTAGATATATCAACAGGCTTACCTCAAAGTGAAATGGAGGTTTTGAAGGTTTTCCGGCAAACAAAGCTCTCAACTCCGGCGATCTCTCTCTGGAATGGAAGCACCAGCAAACTCTCCTCACTCAGGGCAACAGATTAGGAAGAAATTTGGGATGATTTGGTGGAGAATTGAGGGAATTTGAGATTGCTTAAATAGAGGAAGGAAGAAGAAGAAGACATTGAAGGAATAGTGGTGAATCTTTGAGCGGCTAGTGCGCCGTTTGAGTACAACAGGGCCGATTGGAGTGTAGTCCCTGATTGGGACTAAATTTGGTTCGAGTTGGGGTACACTTTTTGGTCCAACTTTCTCCAAATTGAAATCCGATTGAACCGTTGGGGTCAGACAGTCAAACTCTACACAACGATATAATTTTTATTAATTATTGACAAACTTTAGAATTTACTTATTTTTGGGTCCTTCTTTGTAATTAATTAATTATCAATTAATTAATTCTGATAGGCCTATTTTCGGGGCGTTACATTTCTCTCCCCCTTAAAATAATTTCGTCCTCGAAATTACCTGAGTCATTGGTTGAAGAGATTCGGATATTGCATTCTCATTGACTCCTCGGTTTCCCATGTTGCCTCTTCAGTCGAGTGGTTCCTCCATAGTACTTTGACTAGAGGTACAGATTTGTTTCTCAATTGTTTGATTTCTCGTGCTAGAATTTGTACAGGGTCTTCCTCATAAGTCAATTGTTCGTCAAGAGTTACAATTCCCTCAGTCAAGATATGCGATGGATCGGAACGATATCTTTTTAACATCGATACATGGAATACGTCATGGATCTTGTTCAGTTCTGGTGGAAGCTCTAAGCGATAGGCTACCGGACCCACACGTTCAGTGATTCGATAGGGCCCAATATATCTCGGACTTAGTTTTCCCTTCCTACCGAACCGTAACACCTTCTTCCACGGTGAGACTTTCAGAAACACCTTGTCATCAACATTGTATTCGATCTCACGACGTTTCAAGTCAGCATATAATTTTTGGCGATTGGAAGCCACTTGCAATCTTTCTCTAATTAGACGAACTTTTTCTTCAGTTTCGCGGACGAGATCAGGTCCTTCAAGTCTTTGCTCGCTTAATTCTGTCCAGCATACTGGGGTTCTACAACGTCTCCCATACAAGGCTTCGTACGGGGCCATTTGGATACTCGCTTGATAACTGTTGTTATAAGCGAACTCCATTAGCGGTATGTATGGTTCCTAGTTGCTTCCAAAATCAATTACACATGCTCTCATAATATCTTCAAGAATTTGAATTGTCCTTTCAGATTGTCCGTCTGTTTGAGGATGAAATGCCGTACTAAAGTTGAGTTTAGTACCTAGAGCCTTTTGCAAACTCTTCCAGAATTGCGACGTGAATCGCGGGTCACGATCAGAAATGATAGATGAAGGCACACCATGTAATCTTACAATTTCACGGATGTACAATTCTGCCAATTTCTTCAAGGACATATCACGTCGAATTGGGATAAAATGAGATGACTTGGTTAATCGATCAACGATTACCCAAACAGCGTCATTCTTCTTGGTTGATAATGGAAGTCCGATCACGAAGTCCATCGTAATTCGTTCCCACTTCCATTCAGGAATAGTAGGTGGATGTAACAATCCACTTGGCATTTGGTGTTCAGCCTTGACTTGTTGACATGTCAGACATCGCGTAGTGAATTCAGAAATTTCTCGCTTCATTGTGGGCCACCAGTATGTCTTTCTTAAATCTTGGAACATTTTATTACTGCCAGGATGCATGGTATATGTGGTTTTGTGAGATTCACGCATTAATCGTTCCCTTACTTCGCCACTAGGAACTACCAAACGATTCCGGTAGAATAAAATTCCATCTTTTACAGTGAAATCTTGTCTCTCCCCCCTTAGAGACAAGTTCACAAGTCTTCAAACAGTAGTCATCATGTTTTTGTGCAACGTGAATTTCTTTCTCAAGAGTAGGCTGAATTCGGAGTTCTGCTATCATCTTTCGGCTCAATGCGTCAGCAACTACGTTAGCCTTGCCAGGGTGATAGTCGATGTAACAGTCGTAGTCTTTGATCAATTCCAACCATCTTCTTTGTCTCAGGTTTAACTCTTTTTGAGTTAGCAAGTATTTCAGACTTTTGTGGTCTGTGTGAATATATGTCGTTTCTCCAAGAGATAATGACGCCATATCTTCAAAGCAAATACAACTGCTGCTAACTCAAGATCGTGAGTAGGATAGTTACACTCGTGAGGTTTTAACTGCCTTGATGTGTATGCCACGACCTTTCCGTGAGGATAGTTACACTCGTGAGTAGGATAGTTACACTCGTGAGGTTTTAACTGTCGTGTGTCAGATAATTACACTCGTGCGCCTTCAGCTGCCGAGATGCATACGCAACGACCTTGCCTTCCTGCATGAGAACACACCCCAAGCCGTTATGGGACGCGTCGCTGAAAACCGTATACTCCACTCCTGGAGTGGGCTGGACCAGGACCGGTGCCTAGGTCAGACACTCCTTCAGCTGCTCGAAACTCTGCTGACAGGCATCAGTCAAAACGAACTTAACGTCCTTCCTCATCAGCTTGTGCAGTGGCGATGCTATTTTGGAGAAGTCCTTCACGAACCGACGATAGTAACCCGCCAGTCCGAGAAAACTCCTCACCTCACGAGCATTACGCGGAGTCTTCCACTCTGTGATCGCTGCTATCTTACACGGGTCTACCTTCACCCCTTCGGCTGAAATGACATGCCCGAGGAAGGTAACCTCGTGCAGCCAGAACTCGCACTTGGACAGCTTGGCATAAAGCTGCTACTCCTGAAGAATGCTCAGGACAAGGCGTAAGTGCTCAGCGTGCTCCTCTTGTGTCTTGGAGTACACCAAGATGTCATCGATGAAGACTACCACAAAGTGGTCAAGATGCTTCCGGAACACACTGTTCATCAGATCCATGAACACTGCTGGTGCGTTAGTCAACCCGAAGGGCATGACCGTGAACTCATAATGACCGTACCGAGTGCGAAATGCTGTCTTAGGAATATCTTCCTTCTTAACGGGGATCTGATGGTATCCTGACCAGAGATCGATCTTAGAGAAAACCGTGGCTCCTCTAAGCTGGTCGAACAAATCGTCAATGCGTGGTAGCGGATAGCGATTCTTGATGGTGACTTTGTTTAACTGACGGTAATCGTGATACACATGGGTGAGTCGTAGACTGTGTCCCAATGGGTTGGACACAATTACCGGGTTGTCTAAGTCTTCCCTCGGAATGTTGGGCATATCAGGAATAGGCATACAAACATATGATAAAGTGGAACCCGGATCAATCAAGGCTATAATAGATGTATCGAATAAGGTAAACATACCCATGATGACGTCATGGACTGGCTGCTCGGTGCGCCCTCGCATCGCGTAAGTACGGGCCGGGGCCTTCCCCGCCTGAGCGCCAGGTGCCTGCCGCTTGGGCTGGCTAGATGCTACCGCCTACTTCTGACTCTGAGCGGGCTGCGCTGCTGGGGCTGAAGCGGCCGGTGCGGACGGAAATGCCTCACCCGGATTCTTCGGACAATCTTTTCGGAAATGCCCGGCCTGGCCACATCCAAGGCACAAGCCCAGAGTGTACCAACACTCCCCTGGGTGCCTGCGCCCACAATGGTCGCAAATCGGGTTGCGGAACCCATCTCCGCTCTTGCCCTTCTTTTGCACGGACGCCGATGACTGAGCTGGGGCTGAGAAATCCGGTTTTTCTGAGAAATCCATTTTCCAAGAAATCCAACTTCCGAGGAATCCGGTTTCTGAGAAATCCAACTCCCGAGAAATCCAATTTCCGAGAAATCCGATTTCCTAGGAATCCGGTCCTGAGATTACCGAATTCGATTCGTTTGTCTCCTAGTTTGATTGCTTATCCATTTCCTTGTAGGATTTGTATTCCCCTGTCTATTTTGGGAATCTATCCTCTCTATAATTACAGGAGAAACCTCTTGCAACTAGGAAGAACAATTCAATATACAGAACATTTCTCCCTTATTAATTCTACAACGTTTTTTTTATGGTTAACCTAAGAACATGCATAGATTCTACGTAGGTTGCATACGATATTTCTATGAATACAACGACATAGATTATAACTAAATGTTCTAGAGTTAGAGGGTACAACTACTCACCTCTAAACGAAGGGGTTGACGAAACTATGAGACGAGATGAACAAACGGTTAGCAAGGAACCAACGAACGGACGAACGACGACTACGCTTCGCACGAACGGCCTAGCCCTTCTTCTCCTTCAACCTTGCACCCGCCGGAGCTTCGCCGGAGGTCCTCCTTGCTACTGGTCTGGCCGAACAAAAGGAAAGGGAAGAGAGAGAGTGTGTGTTGAATATGGGGGTTACGAAAAGTGAAGGAGGAAAGGGATGGGATGGGGGTTTTAAAATGAGAATAATAATGAAGAAAATAATGGGGACTTAAATGGGCATGAGTAAGGTGGCGTGTGAATTGGATGGAGGTTACAAATATTCACTTTACTCCGTTATGTAAAATCTGACCTGAACGGTACGCGCTTTTTCCCCCCGAATGGGTCTGAATTGAGATCCGTTTGCGTTTCTGGAATCAGACAGTCAAAACGAATTTAATGATGTGATCAAATAATTTTTCTAAGAACTTTTTATTTCCCCAACTCCGGTCCGGAATAGTAATTAATTAATTAAAATAATCAACTCTATTAGACCGGGTTGCAGGGTGTTACAATTATCCACCCCTTAAGAGAATTTCGTCCTCGAAATTTACCTGATCACTGGTCACTGAAAAGATGTGGATAACGAGTGCGCATGGATTCTTCGGTTTCCCATGTCGCCTCCTCGACGGTGTGACTTCTCCACAGAACCTTGACCAGTGGAATGGTTTTGTTCCTCAACTGACGGACCTCGCGAGCCAGAATCTCAACCGGCTCCTCTTCGTACGTAAGGTTCTCATCAAGTGTGACTGTATGAGCTGGTATCACATGAGATGGATCCGACCGGTACCTCCGAACCATGGACACGTGGAAAACATCGTGAATCTTGCTCAGCTCCGATGGTAACTCGAGCCTGTAAGCTACAAGTCCTACCCGCTCTGTGACCGGGTACGGGCCTATAACCCTCGGACTCAATTTACCCCTCTTGCCGAAACGTAGGACGTTTTTCCAAGGTGACACCTTCAGAAAAACCTTATCCCCGACTGCATACTCGATGTCACGCCTCTTAAGGTCAGCGTAGGACTTCTGTCGGTCCGAAGCCGCCTTAAGTCGATCTTTAATCACCTGGACCTTCTCCTCGGTCTCACGAACGAGATCAGGCCCTGCCAGCCTCCTCTCACTAAGCTCTGTCCAACAAGTAGGGGTACGACAGGGTCTACCGTACAGAGCCTCATATGGTGCCATACCAATGCTAGCCTGATGACTATTGTTGTATGCAAACTCCATGAGTGGCAGGTATTGCTCCCAACCGTCCCCAAAGTCGATTGCACACGCACGCATCATGTCCTCAAGAATCTGAATCACCCTTTCAGACTGACCGTCTGTCTGAGGGTGGAATGCCGTACTAAAATGGAGATCGGAGCCCAATGCCCTCTGTAGACTCTTCCAAAACTGTGATGTGAATCGAGGGTCACGATCCGAAATAATAGATGACGGTACTCCATGTAGCCTGATGATCTCGCGGATGTACAACTCCGCTAAGTGCTGGAGTGAGAAGTCACGACGAATGGGGAGAAAATGTGCTGACTTGGTCAACCGATCAACGATGACCCAAACTGTGTCGTGCCTACGTGGTGACAATGGCAGTCCCACGACGAAATCCATCGTAATGCGATCCCACTTCCACTCGGGAATGGTGATCTGCTGAAGCAATCCTGAAGGAACCTGGTGCTCGGCCTTGACCTGCTGACAAGTCAAACACCGCGACGTGAATTCAGTGATCTCCCGCTTCATCGCGGGCCACCAGTAATGTCTCCTAAGGTCCTGGAACATCTTGTTACTGCCCGGGTGCATGGTATACACAGTGCTGTGTGCTTCGCGAAGCAGGCGTTCTCTCAACTCC
This sequence comes from Cuscuta campestris, assembly GCA_900332095.2. NCBI lineage: Eukaryota > Viridiplantae > Streptophyta > Magnoliopsida > Solanales > Convolvulaceae > Cuscuta > Cuscuta campestris. The sequence continues at coordinate 781,190 of OOIL02000670.1, forward strand.
CCCGCTGGCACAACCATACGCTCCCGATAGTACAAGATACCATCCCGAACTGCAAAATCCGGCTTCTCTCCACGAGAGACGAGCTCAATGGTCTGAATACAGAAGTCATCGCTGCTCTGGGCTGAGGCTATCTGCTGCTATAATGTAGGCTGGACGTATAGCACAGCTAGAGTCTTACGACTAAGGGCATCGGCTACCACATTCGCCTTACCTGGGTGGTAAGCGATGTGACAGTCATAGTCCTTAATCAACTCTAACCACCTCCTCTGCCGGAGATTTAAATCCTTCTGCGTCAACAGATACTGAAGACTCTTATGGTCGGTGAAGATACGCGTCGTCTCGCCGTAGAGGTAATGCCTCCAGATTTTCAAGGCAAGTACAATGGCTGCTAGCTCTAGGTCATGTGTCGGATAATTACACTCGTGCCGCGTCAGCTGCCGAGATGCATACGCAACGACCTTGCCTTCCTGCATGAGAACACACCCCAAGCCGTTATGGGACGCGTCGCTGAAAACCGTATACTCCACTCCTGGAGTGGGCTGGACCAGGACCGGTGCCTGGGTCAGACACTCCTTCAGCTGCTCGAAACTCTGCTGACAGGCATCAGTCCAAACAAACTTAACGTCCTTCCTCATCAGCTTGTGCAGTGGCAATGCTATTTTGGAGAAGTCCTTCACGAACCGACGATAGTAACCCGCCAGTCCGAGAAAACTCCTCACCTCACGAGCATTACGCGGAGTCTTCCACTCTGTGATCGCTGCTATCTTACACGGGTCTACCTTCACCCCTTCGGCTGAAATGACATGCCCGAGGAAGGTAACCTCGTGCAGCCAGAACTCGCACTTGGACAGCTTGGCATAAAGCTGCTACTCCCGAAGAATGCTCAGGACAAGGCGTAAGTGCTCAGCGTGCTCCTCCTGTATCTTGGAGTACACCAAGATGTCATCGATGAAGACTACCACAAAGTGGTCGAGATGCTTCCGGAACACACTGTTCATCAGATCCATGAACACTGCTGGTGCGTTAGTCAACCCGAAGGGCATGACCGTGAACTCATAATGACCGTACCGAGTGCGAAATGCTGTCTTAGGAATATCTTCCTTCTTAACGGGGATCTGATGGTATCCTGACCGGAGATCGATCTTAGAGAAAACCGTGGCTCCTCTAAGCTGGTCGAACAAATCGTCAATGCGTGGTAGCGGATAGCGATTCTTGATGGTGACTTTGTTTAACTGACGGTAATCAATGCACAACCGCATCGATCCGTCCTTCTTGCGGACGAACAGAACCGGTGCTCCCCAAGGGGACACACTGGGTCGGATGAAGCCCTTATCCAACAACTCCTGCAGTTGAGCCTTCAGCTCCTTCATCTCTGCAGGCGCCATGCGATAAGGTGTGATCGAGATTGGTCCTGTTCCTGGAACAAGATCAATGGAAAACTCTACCTCCCTAGGGGGCGGTAGACCAGGTAAGTCATCTGGAAACACGTCAGGAAAGTCACATACCGTAGGGATGTCCCCCCTACTAGGCGCCTCCTGACGAGTGTCACGCACTGTGCACAAGAATGCTTCACACTTCTTGCGAATGAGTCGGCGAGCATGGAGGTAGGAAATGAATTCTGGAGCTTTCGGAAGAAGCTCACCACGGATCAGTACATCACTACCGTCTTCGGCTCTCAGCCGAACCGTATGCGCTCCACAGTCGACAACGGCTTGGTTGGCAGTGAGCCAGTCCATGCCTAGAATGACGTCAAACTCACGATGTGGAAGCTCAATGAGACTTGCAGGGAAGGTCTTTCCCTAGACCACTAATGGGCAATCGTGATACACATGGGTGAGTCGTAGACTGTGTCCCAATGGGTTGGACACAATTACCGGGTTGTCTAAGTCTTCCCTCGGAATGTTGGGCATATCAGGAATAGGCATACAAACATATGATAAAGTGGAACCCGGATCAATCAAGGCTATAATAGATGTATCGAATAAGGTAAACATACCCATGATGACGTCATGGACTGGCTGCTCGGTGCGCCCTCGCATCGCGTAAGTACGGGCCGGGGCCTTCCCCGCCTGAGCGCCAGGTGCCTGCCGCTTGGGCTGGCTAGATGCTACCGCCGACTTCTGACTCTGAGCGGGCTGCGCTGCTGGGGCTGAAGCGGCTGGTGCGGACGGAAATGCCTCACCCGGATTCTTCGGAAAATCTTTTCGGAAATGCCCGGCCTGGCCACATCCAAGGCACAAGCCCAGAGTGTACCAACACTCCCCTGGGTGCCTGCCCCCACAATGGTCGCAAATCGGGTTGCGGAACCCATCTCCGCTCTTGCCCTTCTTTTGCACGGACGCCGATGACTGAGCTGGGGCTGACTTCACCTTCTTGCTCTGGTGAGAGCTACTCGGTGCTGCAAAGGGCCTCTTGCTGCTGGTTCCCGCCTTCTGGGGTGGAGGAGGACGGGATGGTTATGCTGATGCCCCCTGCGCTTGCTCGAATTCAGCTTTCTTAATGAGAGTCGCATTCAGGTCCAACGCATTCTTGTACAACGCGTTGATGTCACTTTGTGGAGCAATTATCAGATGAGTTGAAAGGTTAGGACGTAAGCCCTCCACGAAGCGTTTGCACCGCTTCTCCACCGTCGGTACGAGGTCTTGCCCAAACCCCGCGAGCTCGTCAAACTTCTGACGATACTCAGGCAGCATGAGTTCACCCTGGGTGAACTTCAAGAACTCCTCTCGCTTCGCCTCGACGAAGTGCTCCGGGATGTACTCCTCATGAAAGAGTCGGTCAAAAGTGGCCCACTGCACGGGCTCCGGAAGGTCTGCTCCTACGCGTTTCCACCAGTCATAGGCAGAATCCTGAAGTAAGGCAACTGCGAGGTCGCCACGCTGCTCCTGCAGAACCCTCAGGTTTCCCAGTACCCGAATGGTTCGCTCAAACCACCGTTTCGCGATCATGGGGTCGGCGATCTGATCGCCTAGAAATTCCTCAACCCCGTTCTTTCGGAGCTTCTCAATAGTGACCACTGCCGCCGGTGGCGGTGGTGGCGGCGGTGGTGGCACGTATGCTCCAGCCATCTGCTGGAGAAAGTTCATGAAGTTAGCCGCGAGTTGCGACTGAATGATAGGGACAGCTTCAGGAATCTGGCCCGCGCCCAGAACCGCCTGCTCAGAGGCCTGCTGGGGTGTGAAGCTCGACGCTTCAATGTGCACACTCACGTGCTCATGCTCACCCTCTGGGACAGCCTGTTCGTCGTTGCCAGCGGCTTGGCTCATTTTCTAGAGGAATAATTTAAATAAGAACTAACTACAATATAACATACATGTGATTAAAATAACAGTGTACCTTTCCCTGGGAGTGATGTGATGGGAGATGCGGCTGTGGACTTTTGAAAATACCCTTTTGACCCAAAATGACAATATATTTTTTTTTTTACAAAACCGAACCTCTCTGATACCAAATTGTAACACCCGCCCTCCGTGGACCCGGTTCACCCGCGACCCAACGGACCGGTAGGGTTACATGGACAGTCCGAGAACCGTCCGTTACAAAAACATTAATGACTATTTAATAAGAAAACGGTTGTGCTTAATTTAGTGAAATAAATGCCGGGGAGTTACTCCCAAAACGTGTGTATAAAAGTGCAGAGTAAACGCGGAAGTAAATAAATAAGTCCAGTCCAAATAAATAATGACAAGGGTGGGTTCATGCCCAAATGATTAATTAAGTAACAAGATTAAATATAAGCTTGTCCGCGCGCCGCCCATCTCCCCATCGTCATTGCTCTCCAGGGTTGGCACCAGTACCGTCATGTCTACCTGCGTGTAGCAAAAACAACTACACGCTCAGCAAAAAGCTGAGGAGTGAATCTAACAAAAGAACATTAAGTGATAACCAATATGGCTATACGCATATTAATACCTGTACTTAACGTACGGGAAAAACCCCATGTTACTAATTGTTTAGTTCCACCTGTTAGAGCTATTACAAATAACAAGGCGATTGGTTCATACGTGATGATGATATGACTTGATGCATGACTTGACTATCTGAGACACTCCTGACTTAGTCTCACTCGACAGGATCACCCCTGCACTCCGGTCATCGTCCCCGAACGGTAACGAGCCGGGCACGACGAAAATGTCGCGAGTGGACTAGCAAAACCGGGTAGTAGCCGTAGCCTGACTACTATGTACGTACACAAGCCCAACATGATGAAAACCCGTTGGACCCCAAGGGATCCTGGGCGGGCCCACTGTAGTAGGCGCACGAAGTCCTCCCTACAGCGGTATGCACATGATGACACCTAAAACATGCATCTAGAATGAACATGATGGATGCTTGATATTCTTACCTTTGGTAAATGCCGAGAATACATCAATTATATAACAAAAATAATGAGGGTTAATTATGATAATAAAACTTTGATGAATGTATTTCTAGTTCTCGAGTAATCCGTTTTTGAGTAATCCAACTTACGAGAAATCCAGTTTCTGAGAAATCCAATTTCCGAGAAATCCAACTTCCGAGAAATCCGATTTCCGAGAAATCCGGTTTTTTTGAGAAATCCATTTTCAAAGAAACCCAACTTCCGAGGAATCCGGTTTCTGAGAAATCCAACTCCCGAGAAATCCAATTTCCAAGAAATCCGATTTCCGAGGAATCCGGTCCTGAGATTACCGAATTCGATTCGTTTGTCTCCTAGTTTGATTGCTTATCCATTTCCTTGTAGGATTTGTATTCCCCTGTCTATTTTGGAAATCTATCCTCTCTATAATTACAGGAGAAACCTCTTGCAACTAGGAAGAACAATTCAATATACAGAACATTTCTCCCTTATTAATTCTACAACGTTTTTTTTTATGGTTAACCTAAGAACATGCATAGATTCTACGTAGGTTGCATACGATATTTCTATGAATACGACATAAATTATAACTAAATGTTCTAGAGTTAGAGGGTACAACTACTCACCTCTAAACGAAGGGGTTGACGAAACTATGAGACGAGATGAACAAACGGTTAGCAAGGAACCAACGAACGGACGAACGACGACTACGCTTCGCACGAACGGCCTAGCCCTTCTTCTCCTTCAACCTTGCACCCGCCGGAGCTTCGCCGGAGGTCCTCCTTGCTACTGGTCTGGCCGAACAAAAGGAAAGGGAAGAGAGAGAGTGTGTGTGTTGAATATGGGGGTTACAAAAAGTGAAGGAGGAAAGGGATGGGATGGGGGTTTTAAAATGAGAATAATAATGAAGAAAATAATGGGGACTTAAATGGGCATGAGTAAGGTGGCGTGTGAATTGGATGGAGGTTACAAATATTCACTTTACTCCGTTATGTAAAATCTGACCTGAACGGTACGCACTTTTTCCCCCGAATGGGTCTGAATTGAGATCCGTTTGCGTTTCTGGAATCAGACAGTCAAAACGAATTTAATGATGTGATCAAATAATTTTTCTAAGAACTTTTTATTTCCCCAACTCCGGTCTGGAACAGTAATTAATTAATTAAAATAATCAACTCTATTAGACCGGGTTGCAAGGCGTTACAGTGCTGCCAGGAACATGCCAATCATTCATTCTGCCTACCTGCATGTAGCAAATAAAACATACTACACGCTCAGCAATGAAGCTGAGTAAGCATATCTAAAGCGTCGAACATCCACATAAATTGAATCTCAATTCATAAATAACCATTTGATATCATGCACACAATATATAATTCATTCATGATATTTTTCAATATTTTTATTTCAATATCTCAATATTCAACATTCATATTCAATATTCAATATTTAACAATATCCTTAAACTATACTTAGTCTCAGGCCAATTTCATTCTTAAACTAGTTCTAGTTCGAGATATCCTAATCCTTAAGCTAGGCCTAGTTTAAGATATATATATTTTTAAAGAGAGTTTTTAAATCTTAAACTTACCTTCACTTAAGGTCAACCAAAAACCGACAGCGTAGTGTTCACTGTTGGGTTGGGTGGTACCCCAAACGAGTAGGTACTCAAGTTTGGTTCTTGGATCCCGTACGTATGTTTTAACCCTAGCCACCGGACATCATACCCGCAAGGCCTAACTTATATAGGTATATCTTAGAGTTCTTCTAGATACCTTTCAAATCAACATTAATATGGGTATATCTTAGAGGTCTTCTAGATACCCTTAACAATACATATTATTTTCACAAGCATCAATATATTCATTATGATTTAATCAT
>OOIL02000670.1:808846-844631 GCA_900332095.2 Cuscuta campestris
TAATACTCCGTATGGTTTAAACACTTAATATATATAATTTTAATATAGGGATTAAGAAGTATTTGTTATTTTACATCACTATTTAAATAAATGGAATAAAGCTAACTTCTCTTAATCATAACATAAAGAAATATGAAATTTTTTTAAAGATAAAGAGAGTAGTTTATATATTCATCGAAACTATTATTATAAATGAAATGAAAAAAAATTAAAAGAAATAAATATCTCTCTTTCTTAATTAGATGTACTCAATGATAATAAAATCATAAATAATGTTAGTGTAATATAATAAGTCCCAATGATATATTTTGTTTTAATCATTTGTCTTTTATAATATAATAAAAATAGGTTTAAATATGTTTTTATACCCTATAATGGTAGCGAGTGACAAAGAATGATCAATACTTGAGAGAGATATCAAATCCCCATATTGATATCTCCCAAATTCGGGAGATACTGAGACCATCAATTTTAAAGATTTATAATATCTTCAGATATTAAATTTGATAACTATTTTAGCTTCACCAAACACCAGAAAAGGATAAGGATATCTAGAGATTTCAAAATTCAAAACTCATATTTTCTTTGCTTACCAAACACACTTTTAGAAGTTTTGTAATAATTGAATAGAAAATTATACATAATTAGAAAATAATTATTATAAAAATGAATATCTATATTCTCTTCCATAATTAATTGTACAGAAGGACTTCATACAATAGTATTAAGTTCTTACTTTCTATAATATATTTTACGTGTCAGAAATGTCTCTTAAACAATATCACATCTCTACTTCTTAAAGATTAAAATATCAATTTTATAAATAAAAGATCAATTATAAACATATTTGATCCTTTTCTATAAGAATACTCTTAAATGAGAATATATCATTATCAAAATTTTGTTTTTTGTGTATGCACTTAGTTAAAAATTTGATTCATAAAAAATGATAGTCTTGAAATGGTAAGTGATAATACCAATTTTATATTTTCACTAATTGTTTGCTACATCGTAAACAAGTGGTGCTTGAAGGTGATAGAACAGCTGACAACTGCTATAAAGTAACTCCAAATATTCTTTGTTTCTCAGCAAGTGGAAAAGATGCAAGGTTATGGCACTATCGCCTGGGGCATCTGAACTACAAAGATCTTGTAACTCTGTCAAATTCAGGAGCTGTGAGGGGATTACCAAAAATCATCAATAAAGAGACAGAAATATGTGGTCCTTGTCAAAAGGGAAAACAGATACGCAAAACCCATCCAGTCAAGGTGTTTCAATCCACAAAAGGTCCCTTGGAGCTGCTGCATATAGATCTTTTTGGACCTATGAAGACTGAGAGTATTGGAGGCAAGAGATTTGTACTCATGGTGGTTGATGATTTTACGAGATATACATGGGTATGTTTTTTAAGGCATAAGGATGACGCACTATATGCCTTTGCTACACTCTGCAACAAAGTCCAAAATGAGAAACAGTCAAAGATACAAAAGGTTATACGAGTGAGAAGTGATCATGGTGGGGAGTTCGACAGCCAACCTTTCAGCAACTACTGTGATGAACAAGGAATAGCACATGAGTTTTCAGCACCAAAAACCCCACAACAAAATGGGGTAGCTGAGAGAAAGAACAGGCATGTGCAGGAAATGGCAAGAACAATGCTTCACACACAACAACTACCAGAGAATCTTTGGGCCGAAGCCGTACACACAGCCTGCTACACAATAAACCGTGTGTATATAAGAAGTGGGACTCAAGCTACTCCATATGAACTGTGGAAAGGGCGAACTCCAAACGTGGGACACTTTCACATTTTTGGAGCAAAATGTTTTGTTCTTCGGGATCGAGAGCATAGAAGCAAGTTTGATGCAAAAAGTGATGAGGCTATATTCTTGGGATACTCACCAAACAGCAAAGCCTTCAGAGTATTCAACAAACGCACCAGAACAATCATGGAGTCCATCAATGTCATAGTAGATGACAAAGCACTATGGAAAGATGACAGTGACACAAGAGATGATGAACCATCTGCTGAACGGCAAACTGAAGAAGTCTCACAAACATCAGACACAGAAGATCAATCAGTTGCAGAACCACAGGCGAATCAACCGGAACAAATCAGAGTGCCTACACACATTCAAAAGAATCATCCACTAGAAAATGTGATTGGAGATCCACAAGAAGGTATGCGCACTCGGAAAAAGAAGATTGACTATGTTGAAATGATCAATGCCTTCTATACATCATCAGTTGAACCAAGAAATGTCAAAGAAGCCCTGACAGATGAAGCATGGATAAACGCAATGCAAGAGGAACTTGCACACTTTGAGCGAAATCAAGTATGGGAACTGGTGCCAAAACCTGAGGGTGTGAACATTATTGGCACGAAGTGGATTTTTCGAAACAAAACTGATGAAGATGGCAACGTGATAAGAAACAAAGCAAGGTTAGTGGCTCAGGGATACACACAGGTGGAAGGAGTTGATTTTGAAGAAACCTTTGCGCCCGTGGCAAGACTTGAATCAATTCGAATACTCATCAGTATGGCATGTGTCTGGAACATGAAACTATATCAAATGGATGTCAAAACAGCCTTTCTGAATGGATATCTTAAAGAAGAGGTTTATGTATCCCAACCCAAAGGATTTGAAGATATAGCACATCCAACGCATGTATTCAAACTACGCAAGGCACTTTATGGCCTGAAGCAGGCACCGCGAGCATGGTATGAGAGGCTAACAGCACACCTATGCAAACAAGGATACACCAGGGGAGGTGTAGACAATACCATGTTCTATATCAGGTATGGTAAAGACATACTGGTGGCTTAAATCTATGTTGATGACATACTGTTCGGTGCAACCTCAGAAGTTCATGTTAAGAAATTCGTTGAAGTCATGGAAAAAGAATTTGAGATGAGCATGATTGGTGAATTGACTTACTTTCTCGGTCTACAGATCAAACAGACTGAGGATGGAATCTTCATATCTCAAAATAAATATGCTCTGGATATGCTGAAGAAGTTTGATATGAGTGACTGTAAAAGTGCTAGAACACCATGTCCAACACATGAGAAAATAAGCAGGGATGATAATGGAAAGGACGTTGATGCTACTCACTATAGAGGGATCATTGGAAGTCTGTTGTATCTTACTGCAAGCAGACCTGATATATGCTACAGTGTGGGAGTATGTGCAAGATATCAAGATAAGCCTAAGGAATCACATATGAAGGCAGTAAAAAGAATTCTGAAATATGTTAAGGGCACACATAATATGAGTCTCTGGTACTCTAAAGGTGCTCCAGCACAACTTATGGCATATAGTGACGCAGACTGGGCTGGCAACATTGATGATCGCAAAAACACTTCAGGTGGATGTTTCTATCTAGCAGGCAACCTAGTAGCATGGCTTAGTAAAAAGCAGAATTCAGTCTCATTATCTACTGCAGAAGCTGAATACATAGCTGCCGGGAGTTGTTGTGCACAACTTTTGTGGATGAAGTCAATGCTAACTGATTATGGAATCCAGCATGATACTATTCCCATTTATTGCGACAACACAAGCGCCATAAATATATCCAAAAATCCAGTACTACACTCACGTACCAAACACATTGACATCAAACATCACTTTATACGTGAGCTAGTAGAAGAAAAAATCGTCGCACTTGAATATGTTTCTACTGAACATCAGTTGGCAGATATATTTACAAAGGCACTTGATGGAGAAAGATTTGAGACACTCAGATCCAATTTGGGTCTGTGCGCACCATTCCAATAAACCATACACAAAAAAATTGGGCACAAATTGTCAGCTAATGTGCTCATACTAGTTGAATCTGCTGAGTTTACCTGTACAAAAGAAAGGAGGCGAGGCATACAAACACGCGTCATAATTGCAGACGAGAAATTCGAAGCGGCATCATCAACGTCTCATAAACAGGAACGCCTCGATACTATCCTCTGAGTAAAAGGCAATTCACAAGCCCTAGTCTCAAAATTGTGCTTCTCTCTATCAAACTAAATCAGAAAAAGGCGAAGATGGTGAGAGTCAAGCATGTTCTTCCCAAACGCTGTAAGGGAAAACCCACACTCAAAAGGAAACTCTGGGTGAAACATCGCTGGACGCGTCTACTAGGTGCAGAAGGATCACAACAAACCAATGTTCATCTTGAACTAGAGGTGGCAGAAGAAGACAAAGAGAATCCTCCACAACCAAATCTGGGAGAATCAAACATGAAGCAACCAGATTCAAGATCAGTAGACAACGAAGTCAGAAATGTCGCAGAAGATGATGTGATCCTAAACCCTATAGCCACAATCCCAGAAACGCTCTTCCTAAAATACACAGGTACTCCACAGAAAGAGGACATGCAAAGCAAGAAGAAGGAAGATCTGCGGTCAGAAAAGGAAATACCAGAGATTGTGGACGAAGAACCTTTGATAGCATGTTCTGATGTGCCATTTGAAGGGGTACAATTCACAACCCCAGCATCCAAGAAACCAATGGCGAAATGTACTGGATCCAGATGGTCGTTGCGTCAAAAGGCGAAGGAGAATCAAGAATCAGAAGGGTTTGAAGAAATTCAAACAAAAGAAGTGCCAAAGAAGGACCTTAAGCGTAAGGAGAAAGCAATGGATGACCAGGAGGAGAGCTCAAAGAAGCAGAAAACATTATCTCCTTCAGCAAAACTCACAACCAGAAGTCAGACCAACCAGAGGAAAGATGCAAAAGCAGAAAAGTCACCCAAACCAGGGAAGTTTTCTAAACATCTGTTTGTTTCATCAATTGCTAGTTCATACATGTCTGAAATTGTCAAGAAAACCATTCTGCCGCAAAGAAGTATTGATGTTGAGGATTTTGAAGCAAAAACAAACTTAATCCCTGTGCTGAAAAAGTGTAATCTGCTTAAATCAATCACTCTGCCTGGTTCTTATGTGAGGGTTGCAACATTCACACTGACCCTTCATACCACAAAGTGTTTGTGAGAGGAAAAACCTTTGATCTGTCCCCTACCAAAATCAATCAGTTTCTGAACCTAAAACCCCCCTCCTCTGAAATCAATGTGAATGAAAGACAAGTCTGGACTGACCTCACCAATGGTGAGCGTATCTCTCAATCCACCAAGTCAAAAGTGCCCTCTTCCATCCTTAAAAGTTCCTATGCCATACTGTTCAGGGTTGTTGCATATCACTGGCTCCCAACCACCCATATGAACACAGTCCCACTCTGCATAGCCACACTCATTTACAAAATTAAGCATGAGATACCTGTGAATCTTGGGAAAATCATCTTTGACCAGATCATGAGCTTTGCATCTGAGAGGGCCAAACAGAATTCTAATGGGCTTCCTTATCCTCTTCTTATTTATCAAATGCTTAAATCTCAGAAGCTTGTAGTTGCAGATGAAGAAGAACCTGCTCCTCCTCTTCTCCAGGTTGATTTAAGGCACTTTGAAGGAAGACACTACAATGACATGGCAGCAAGGGAGAAACAGAAGTCAGCCCCAGCAGTTCTTCAGTCAGACTTTTCCAAAACAGCTTTCATCAAAGGAGAAATTCAGATGCTGCAAGAGAAGATTGAAGAATACAAGAAGCTGAGCAAAGAAGCTGAAATCAAAAAGAAAAAATGGGCCATTATCCTGTCATCTATGGACATCACTACAGATGAAGCTGCTGAATCTCAGGGGGAGAAGTCCAAGCAAGATGGATCAGATGATGCTGCAACACAGGGGGAGCAAAGTGAAGATGATGAAGCCATTGAGGAAGAAGAGGAAAGCTCAGATGCCGCAGATGATAATCCAGCAAATGAGGAGTCTGATTTTGAAGCAGAACTTCACAAATTTGATGATTAACCTCTTCATTGTTTTTTTTGAAAACTCTACTGTCTTTGGCTACTCATTTTTTTATGGGATTGTTCTGTCCCAAAATGGTTTGTCCTGGATTCATCTGCTCATGTTTTGCTGCTACTATATGGTCTCTTTGATTTGGATCTGTTATGGTGAAGATTGCATGTTATAAAGCTTGGTTCTGATCATCCACACTGCATATGGTTTCCTAGTCTTACTCAGTTCTTTGCACAGGTGGGATGACCATTTTTTTAAAAGTAGATTTAATGTACACACTCTTGCATCCGGTTGTCTAAATTTTACTCTTCTCCAGTTTCTTGAATAATACAGTTTTTTTGCCTTTGGCATATTTTTTCCAAAAGGGGGAGAAGAGGTTTAGAACCGGCTGAGTGTCAAGTGATTATGTTTGTCAAAAATAGCCAAAGGGGGAGATTGTTAGGTCCTTCATATTTAGTACATGGGTTGGCGTTATTTTTTACAACACACAATCACTAGTTTAGTGTAGAAGTGTCCTCATGATAGTAGGATTGTGTTGTTAGCATTATTGGTCATCCTATCTGGACAAGGACGCTAGGACGCTACGCTGGAAGACATCTGCTCAAGCTAAACAAAGGATTCCTGGTTTGTCAAGTAACTGGTTTAATCAATGACTCCTCCCTGGATTAAACGAAGTAGTATGCGCAAGAGTTCTAGAGACAAAAGGTTAGGGTTTCATCCCATGCTGATCCAGATATATAAATACGAGATTGCAGCTTGGCAGACGGGGCACGAGATTAAACACATTCGACTAAAAGAGAGTACTTACACAGAGAGTTGAGTTATCGAAGAAAAAGAGCATATCATATATGTTCATGTAAGGTTACAGTGAGAAGATTAGCCATGGATCTTCTCTGAAGTTTTGTTCAGCTTGTGCATCGTGAGAGGCTGAGCAAGGTCAAGAACACATCCTTATTGCAGAGTTTGGAGTGTGATCAAGTAAGTAGACAAATTCGTTCAATAGAAGGATCTGTTGAATCTGATTGTGTAATTCTTATGATGATCTAGTGGAAAGGCTATTACACGGATGTGGGCCTCGCAGACGTAGGAGAGTTGGCTCCGAACTGCGCAAACAAATTTTTGTGTCTTTGCTTGTTTTCGTTTGTTCTGAATTGGTGTTAGAAAAGGTGTTGTAGCATTCTGTGAAATTTGCTTGTTGCGCTACAACCCAATTTGCTACCATCTCCTGCTGTGTTAAGTGTGTGAGTGTCTGTGATTTCTATAGTGTGCTGTGTGTGTGGAAATTTCACTTGGGAGATCATCACAACACAAAGACAGAAGGGAGGACAGAAGGAACAAACCTACAGATAGGAAATTTTGCAAATATTGCAAAAGTGAGGGACATCTTTATGAACAATGCTTTGAGAGGGTAGGATATCCTGACTGGTACAAGGGAAAGAAATATAAGAAGACAGGAAACCAGAGGGTAGCTGCCCATGTCAATCTCCATGAGAGGATAGAAGATTCAGAATGGGACACTCCACTGGAAACCAATAATGGAAGCCACAACAAGATGGGAGTGGACCAAGAGTTGGTTTCACCCCGTAAGTTATGGTGTGACTTTGTTCTGATAAGGCCGCGGAGTACGTTTCCCGCCGGACGTGCAAAAAGATGCCGGCGAGAAGGTGGGAACATTACCCCCTCATGCGGGACGGAGGGGACGGCCATGATGTTCCTCCTGTTGCTTTTTTGCTCTTTTTTCCCCCCTCGTTTTCCCTTCTTTGCTGCTTTGTTTTTTTTCATCTTTTTAATTTTTTTCCCATTGCTTCTTTTTTATTCTTCTTATTTTTTTTCAGTTTTAAATGGAAGAGAGAAACTATACCACTAGCCTAAGGAGTAAGGATGTTATCAAAGTTAGGGTCATTAAGTGTCGGTAAAAGCAATACTTTTAGTGTTTAGTTTTAATATTTTGAAAAAATTATTTGATGACAATGATTAATTTTAACATTTTAAATTTAATTTATAATGTACGAAAATAAAATGATGTGCTTACCAAGTTGGGAGTTATTGTTTGTCTATTGGGAATTAAGGCATTCAACTTTGCAATTGTTAGGCTAAAATCCACCATTGGTCCTTCAACTTTATCAGTTGTGCACAATTGGTCCTTCAAGTTTTAAAAGTCCATAAATAGTCCTTCAACTTTATGAGTTCTGCACCATTGGTCCTTCAAGTTTCAAAAGTCCATAAGTAGTCCTTCAGGTACACGCCAACCCTCCACATGAAGTCTTTTTGACAGTAAATATTAAATGTTAAACAAAATACTAGTTTCATATAATACGAGTAAATTCCACTAGGTACGATTACTCCATATTATATGGAGCTAGTATTCCATTTAGCTTTTAACATTTACTGTCAAAAGGACCTCATGTGGAGGACTTACGTGTACTTGAAGGACTATTTATGCACTTTTAAAACTTGAAGGACCAATCATGCATAACTCATAAAGTTGAAGGACTATTTATGGACTTTTAAAACTTGAAGGACCAATCGTGCACAATTGATAAAGTTGAAGGACTAATGGTGGAGTTTAGCCGCAATTGTTATTTTAAACTAGTGATACTTTAATGTAACTCAATAGGGTCTCCATTGGTTTTTGCATAAACGTTAAGGAAACATAACGAGACAAATTTTATGGTAGACCTAACATCCACGATAGATGTACATATGAGTAAAATAAATATTTTTTACTATTTAAATAAGAATCTGTTTTTTAATAATAAAGTTTTTTATGTGAAAATTAAAGGTCCACAAAAAAAACTATGCATCGAAAGTAGATTATAGAAGCACACAACATATCATAGGAGATTTTTTTAAAACCAAAATAAGTAGAGCACAAGCCTAGAGTGATGTCTCTGTAAAGTTTTCTTCATTCTTATCTGAATACTCATGGTTATATAATTTATTTAATGAAATGCCTTTTATTGCCTCCAAACCCCCTAACCATAACTCTAGTCATTTTGGACTTAGTTTTCAGATTTTAATATTTAGGCTATATATTTCAATGCTTCAAATTTTAGTTAAAATAAAAGAAAAACTCTCCCCATTTTCTTATACTTGGGTCATTTGCTATTCATATGTTGTTTTGTAGAAATATTGCTGCTTTAAAATTTTAATAAATCCTTTTTATTTCACGATACTTTTCAAATACATTCAATGGAAAATAACTTCAGTCAAACATTATAAACCAAAATAGATTGAGTGAAAAGAAACGAAAGGAGTACCCGACCTTCAATATTAAACTTTCAAATGGGAGATGCCAATGTTTAGATTTCAACTCTCAGTAAAATTAAAGCGAAAAGAAAATCTGACGGTTGGGAAATGCCTGATCTTTCGAGGTTTCTATCAAAATGCCCTATAAATGTTTCATATTTGGTGTACTACCTTATAAAGGTGAACTGATGGAAATGCCTAAGCATGTAATGGAGCATAAACACCGTTTCAAATTTAAATTTGAAAAAAAACCAAAAATGAGTGAAACGACGTTAGAGTTTACACAAAAATCCTCCCAAAATATCTCTTCCTTCATCGTGAGACCTTTGAGTTTTCGATCTCTCTCCCACCTCTTCGACATGTTCTAAAGTTGAACAAAACCTTGTAACACCCCAACCTGCGTGTCCCGAATAAATAGGATACCGAACCGGGTTGCTACTAAATTGGTATCCACACAATATTTCCAATAAATTAACAACATTTAATTAATCATCCAACATTTCAATTAAAACTTAAACATTTATCGGAGTTAATTCGAAACAGCACGGAAGCAAAACTGTCATTTTAATTAAACATTTTTAATTTCAGAAAACGAGTTACATTACAACCACCATATTTGTTAACAGTTTGAGTCCTGCATCCGTACATCTCCTCAGTCCCTGTGCTCTCCAGGATCAGCTTGTTATTACCTACATGTAGAAAGACGGAACAAACTACACGCTCAGCGATAAACACAGTGAGAAATATCTAATGCTAGAATCAATTTCACAGATAGTATCACATTTGTATAATCAACAACATCAGTGAACAATCAACATTTATTATCAGTTACAATACTAAGGCTAAATTAAACAGACTAGAGTTACGGACACTTGAGCGGATCCCTCGAGGCCGATGCTCGAATAAACCCAAAGAGAATCCTCAATGGCGGGTTGGAGTCTCTATCAAGAAATCCCTTAGGTAGAACAGTGAGTCCCATACATACGTTTTGAACCCTTGACCACTGGATATGCAACCATGCTCTACAAGGCCTGAACTTAATAACAATCCTATTGGTGATTAAACTATCCAATTTAGATCAGATCCGCATAGGTATACTAGGTGGCCAATTTTCAAAAGAGTTCTCAAGTGATAACAATCACCAAAACATTTCCATAAACAGAACAACACACTCAGCGGCCTATCGGAAGAATCACTTCTAACTGATTACCATCATGCTCAAACAACACGTTTTAACCCAACAATACTAAAAATAACTTACCTGTACTTGTGTCGTGAACTCGGGACTAAAGACTTAACCTTAGGCCCGCTGCACCCGCCGGAACAATATTGATTACCTACGGATCAGCCCAACAACCCGTCGGCCAAAAACCAACAACCCAACCCTTCCAAGCGGCTGCCCACCGCCCGGTAGCCCCACTGCCCCAACGGACAGCCGGCGTGAATAGCCCAAACAGCAAGTCCGGGCAGCCCAACAACCGAGAACCACCCAATCAACCCAAACACCCAATTGGACCCAAACTAACCCAATCGAACCCGAGACCAACCCAATTGCACAAAAACAGACCCGATTGGACACGAATTGACCCAATTGGACCAATTGGGTCCAAGTCAAACCTGTCCAACACGCTTACCGTCACTGCCGGCGGACCGCCACTGTGACTCGCTAGAAACCGGCTGGGAATCCATCCCAACACAACCCATACCAAGTTCAACATCCAAATCAACAATTCCAACAATTAACTCTATTGGGAAATATTCCTCCTACATGGAGGAAGTGTCTAATTTTAAATTGGACAATACTTTACATCTATTTTATATTTGGGCTTATTTTGTGTGTGTAAAGTTTTAGCCCAAATGTTTTTTGGTGGCCCATTTTTTTGTGTTGTGTAGCTACTAACCAAAAAAAGGATAAGGCAGCAACTTGAGGAGGAGAAGGCAGTAGCTAGCAAAGAAAAAAAGCAGTAGCAAAAACGCAAGAAAAAAGGGGAGAAACAGAATTTTCGTCACTTTGTGCAGCAGCAACTTTTTACCTCCAGATCGAAGGCCAAACAAAGTCCGATCGTGCTCAAATTTTAGTATGTTGTTCCTCACATACTCCTTTTCATATGCCACAGTCAGTTTCTCGTTATGGTGCCCGGAAGGCGGTCTTCTAGCTGTGTTCTTGGACCCGTATTTTTGGGAGTTTTTACTCCATTTTATGGTGAATAGTTGATTGTTGTTGTTCCAAGGTTGCTCCTTGATGATTGTGTATGCCTCTAGTGTTTACTAGAGAGGAGAACTTGTTGTTTGGGTATATGCAACAAGTGAGGGGGAATCTTGGTTTCAAAGGCGTAGGGGGAATTACCATTACTCTCTCATTGAAAGCCCAACTTGGCCTGCATATCCCCTCCTTGGTTTGTCAATATCAAAACCCAAATGGAAACAAATATTGTCATTAGCAAAATGTCAAAGTGAAAATGTTTTCCAACAATTTTCCCCTTTTTGATAATGACAAACCAAGGAGGGGATATGCAGGCCAAGTTGGGTTTTCAAAGAGAGAGTAATAGTAATTCCCCCTACGTCTTTGAAACCAAGATTCCCCCTCACTTGTTGCATATACCCAAACATTTCCCCCTTTTGGCATTAGCAAAAAGCACTGAGTAAAGTTTTAAAAAAATACTCCCTGAGCATTGATGTTTGATACAAAACATCATTGTTGTATGTTCCCCTTGAAACTGATGCCATGTTTATAGCAAAACAATTCCCCCCAAACTCCCCTTGATGCAAATAATTAGATTTTGTGCTTGGAGCATCCACTACACAAATGTAGTCTTCAAACACACCTACATATGCATCTAATAATAATTTTTAGGTACCCAAAAACTTTTGGGTCCTTGAGGGTTAGGAAAATAATAATCATAGCTATAAAACAAATCCTTATGTTTGGTAAAACAAACAGGTGCTATGTGTCCTATCTTAGAGCAATAATGACAAACTACATTTGTATTATGCATATGTCTAGGTGGAGCCAAAAACTTTCTAGGTGATCTAAAATCATCATTTCTAGAATTATTAACTGAATTTCTGGACTCGTTTCTAGGTTGTCTCAAAATATTTCTACCATTTGTAAAAATCCTAGTCAATTCTAGGTTGTCTTATCTTGTTACTTTTATTCTTTCTAAAATGAATTTTGTTATCCCTAGGATTATTAGTTCTTCTAGGTGGTCTATCATTCTTAACTTCTTGAAAAAGTTTCTTAGGCTCTTTTACCCTAATTTTTCCAATGGTGCTCTTAAGTTCTACATTCTCTACTTTTAAAGACTCACAAGAGGAACAAGTAGAACTTTGGTCAAAGAAAGAATCTTCATTCATTGCCTCAATTTTATTTTTGAGGTCAAAATTATCATTTTCCAAAAATTTAATTTCCTCTTCCAAAGCATGAATTTTTGCCTTAGCCTCTTTGGCAATTTTTGAAGTTTTCTTGAATTCACCAAATAATTCTTGAAAGGCTTCTTGTAATTCTTCAAATGAGAAAGAGTTAGAAGTACTTACCTCTCCATTTCGTTCATGAGCCATAAGACATAAGGTGGCCGTTTCGTCACCAGAACTTTCCGAATCCCATGCCATGTATGTTCATTCCTTTTTTTCTTTGCGGTATGGGCAATATGGCTTTATGTGGCCAAGTTCTCCACAACCAAAGCACGTTGGAATGGGTTCTCCCTTTCTTTTACAATCTCGGGACCTAAGTTCTTCCTTCAAAAACTCTTGGAACTTCTCGAGCAAGTTATAAGAAGGATTATTGTCATCGCTATCGGAGTCACTTACCTCTACCCTTTTTGAGGATGAGGCTTTTAGAGCGAGACCGGGACTCTTGTAAAGAGAAGGTTTAAGAACAGTAGATTCATAAGTTTTAAGATTACCTCGAAGAGCCTCGATGGTGACATTGGTGTTACCAATTGACTCATATATGGCATCGGCTTTTGAACGCCATTCTGATGTTAAGCTCCGAAGGATTTTTCGAACAAGATCTTTGTTCGAGTATGTTTTACCAAGGACATGGAGATCGTTGATGATCTTTAAAAATTGGTCGAACATTTAATCAACGCTTTCAATTTCCTTCATTTTAAACAACTCATATTCATGGGTTAGAAAATCAATTTTAGCTTCACGGACTTGAGGCGTACCTTCGTATGTCACTTCAAGCTGATCCCACATTTCTTTTGCGGTGGATCAAGAAGAAATTTTCCGGTAGTCATCCGGGTTAATTGCACAAAAAATCACGTGTTTAGCTTTTTCAAAAGCTTCTACCTTCTTGATGTCTTCAGCATCATATTCTTCCTCCTTCTTTGGGATGGTGGTTTCACCAACCTTTTTCATTGGCATCGTCTCACCATTTTTGATGATTAACCACAGTTGGAAGTTGATTGACCGAATGTAAATCCTCATTCGTTCCTTCCAATAGGTGTAGTTTGTTCCATCGAAGAGTGGAGGTCTAACGGTGGAGTGTCCTTCACTTAATCCTGCATACGACATTCTCAACAAAAAANGTTGATTGACCGAATGTAAATCCTCATTCGCTCCTTCCAATAAGTGTAGTTTGTTCCATCGAAGAGTGGAGGTCTAGTGGTGGAGTGTCCTTCGCTTAATCCTGCATACGACATTCTCAACAAAAAATGTAGATCGTTCTCTCAACCGGTTAAGGCTTGTAGAGAGTAGGGCTCTGATACCAATTGTTAGAATAGGTGCCCTTCACTAGAGGGAGGGTGAATAGTGAGGCACGAGAATGTTTATAAATTTTCGCGGAATAAAAATCGCAAGGATAAAGTAAAGAGCGGAATAAAAAGGAGTAAAGGGAGCACACCAAGATTTATACTGGTTCACCACAATGTGTGGCTAGTCCAGTCTCCTGAGAGACTCTCTCGAGCTACACTACTTCCGTTAAGCTTACGGGTGCTTAACAAACCGTTACAACCTGAGAACTCGAGTCCCACGAGCCTCAATACACTTGCTCGGAGATACCGCACTCCAAGACTTCAACCCGACGGAATATGCCCTTCCATCGTACAACCAAGGGAACAAACCTCCCTTAAAGTGTTCACAACACTTAACCACTCAAGAACAAAAACTCTCTTAAAGAGTAGAATATGAGTAAACTAATTTAGATCAAGAACACACTCAATTCCTCAAGAAATGGCTCTAAAAAGCTATGTAAAAAGTTTATGGAATGATGCAATGTAAGGCTATGAAATGATGCAATGTAAGGCTCTTAAAGAGTAGAATATGAGTAAACCATGGTTTGGCAGCCAACGCCGAAAACCGATGTCAAAAACCAAAGTTCTCCAAAATGAAAACCAAGTGTTGTAAACTCATATACAATGTATTTTATGTAGAAACCAAGTATAAAAACTTAAAAACCACTTCATTAAGGTAAAAACCACGGCTAGCCAAGTTTATGCCGTTTCACATGGTTTTTACCAAAAGACCAAAAATGAAAGGTGGTTTTTAACATGTTTTTGTTGGAGAACTATTTTGATTGATTTGGGCACCAAAAACCAACACCGATAACCGACGCCGAATGCCGATAACCAACGACGAAAAACAAAGGTTATGGTTTTTGAAAACTAATCATTTGGAAAACCTTTAAATGTGTCCAGAAGCATAAACCAAAGATAAAAACCCAAAAACCATTTGGTTAAAATCAATGCCAATAACCAATGCCGAAAACCGAACGCCATAGCTGAACGCCGATAACCGATGGTTATGGTTTTAGTTAAGCAAGAACCATGGGTTTTAGAAACTTAAAAACCATTTATGAAAACACTAATTTGATGCATGAAAATCATATTTTGTTTTGAGCCATGACATAGAGAAATTGAATGAGCTTGTAACAATAAAACCTAAGTCTTTAGAATACGTCTTCAAAGCACCAATGTCGCCATCTTTAGCAACGTCAATGCCATTCTTGTGCTTTTTGTTTCTTCAAAGAACTTTTTCTATCTTTTCATTGGTTTTAGAAGAGTTGGTAGCGCCTGAGGTCCTACAAGTGGTATCAGAGCCAAGGTCACGGGTTCGATTCCCAGCGGGAGCAATTGCTGAGGGGGAGATTGTTGGCCATGTGTGCAGCAGTTGTCCTGTGGCGGAGGCTATGTGGGCTAAGTCACAGTCGAATGTCGTGGGCGCTTGTGTGTTGAATGCACTATAAGGCTAGGGTATGCGCCTCTTCTAACACCAATTGGTTTTAGAAGAGTTGGTAGCGCCTGAGGTCCTACACTTGTTGTACCCACTTGAGTCTTGGTGATTAGTGGAAGTTTGGGAGCCGTTGTTGAGCGGCCATGGTTTTCACCCTGATTTGGGGTTTCCACGTAAATCGTGTGTTCTTTATTTTTATTTCCGTTGCTATTTATTCGTGTGTGTGCTGCCGATTTTTCAGAGTTTATTGTGCTTGTTATTCATCTCATTAATTTGGGGAAAAGATTTTATACGCTTTCGTGTGTGTGCTTCCCCAACAAAGTGGTATCAAAGCTTGATTATTTATTTATTGGCTTCTTGTGTTGTTTATGATGGATGACAAAGTAATTGTTCAAGGAATGATTAGTTTGGACTCTACTAATTATTCAATTTGGGAAATTCGTATTGAGAAAGCTTGGACTACCTTGAACCAGAAAGCTATTGCATCAATCAGACAATATGTTTCTTTAAGTGTGTTGCAACATGGTGCTAATGAAACTAATGTTTGTGAGATGTGGAAGAAACTTGAATCCATGTACGAGAGGAACAATGCTATGGGAAAAGCTTCTTTGATTAGGAAGCTTGTTAAATTGCAATACAAATATGGTGATAGCATTGTAGTTCACATGAATGAGTTTCAAGGTGTGGTAAACCAACTAGCCGGAATGAAGATGAAATTGGAGGATGAACTTCAAGCTTTGTTGTTGCTTTCCTAATGCCCGACAGTTGGGATACATTGGTGGTTACACTTAGCAACTCTGCTCTGGATGGCAAGATGAATATGGAGATGGTCAAGGCTAGTCATTTGAATGAAGAGGCTAGGAGGAAAGAATCAGGTTACCCTAGCCAAGCTGAAGCAAATGTGATTCCAGAATCTAGCAGGGGGAGAAGCAAGAGCAGAAATCCTCATTACAAAGACAAGTCCAGGGGGAGATCCAAATCTAGAGAGAGAGATTTCCTTTGCCATTATTGTCAAAAGCCGGGTCACATTGAGAGATTCTGCAGAAAGAAAAAGAGGGACATGTCTAGGGAGAGAAAAGATAAAAATGAGAATTCCGAGCATAAGCGAGAAGAAAAGAACACTTCAGCTTTGGCATCTAATGATGATTTATTATTTGTTATCAGTGATCCTGGATTATTAAATTTAGCCTGTGATGACCTGCACCGGGGGGATTGATTCTGGTGCATCTTATCATATTACCTCACACAGGGAGTACTTCTCATCCTATACTAGTGGTGATTTTGGCCACGTGAGGATGGGAAATGGTGGTTCGTCTAAGATCATCGGTATGGGTGATGTTTGTTTAGAGACTTCCACTGGTTGCAGGTTGGTGCTCAGGGATGTGAGGCACGTCCTAGATATCAGATTGAGTTTGATTTCAGCTGGTCTACTTGATGATGAAGGTTATGCTAACCAATTTTGTGATGGAAGATGGAAACTCTCCCAGGGCAGTTTGATTATGGCTCGAGGTAAGAAGCAGAATTCACTTTATGTTATGCAGGCCAAAGTATGTAGTGGAGATGCCAATGTAGCAGATGATGCCTCCGGTGATTTGTGGCATAAGAGGCTTGGCCACATGAGTCAAAAGGGCATGCATATCCTTTCCATGAAAGATTATCTCCTTGACATTTCAGGTATGCCTTTAAACTCTTGTGTTGATTGTTTGGCTGGAAAACAACACAGAGTTGCATTTCATACTCGTCCCCCACATAGAAGAAAACATGCTTTAGATCTTGTTCATACTGATGTTTGCTCTATGGATGATAAATCACACCGTGGTGCACAATATTTTGTAACTTTTATTGATGATTTTTCTAGAAAAGTGTGGGCTTTTGTTTTGAAACATAAAGATCAGGTACTTGAAGCTTTTAAGGAGTTTTATGCCAGAGTTGAAAGAGAAAGTAGTAGAAAGCTCAAGTGTGTCAGATCAGATAATGGTGGTGAGTACAGGGGTCCATTTGAGAATTATTGCAAAAGTCAGGGCATCAAGCTTGAGAAGACAGTTCCGAAGACACCTTAGCTTAATGGAGTTACAGAAAGAATGAACAGAACCATTGAGGAGAGAATCAGGTGTATGCTATCTCATGCTAAGCTGCCAAAGTCATTTTGGGCGAAGGCAATGTTCACTGTCGTTGACCTGATTAACCTTTCCCCTTCAGTTCCTCTTGAAGGTGATGTTCCTCAGAGAGTTTGGTCAAGGAAAAAAGATGTCTCCTATAAGCATTTGAGAGTCTTTGGTTGTAGAGCATTTGTTCATATTCCTAGAGATGAGAGATCCAAGCTTGATAAGAAGACGAAAGAGTGCATATTTTTGGGGTATTCAGAGGATGAGTTTGGATACAGACTATGGGATCCACGTGATAGGAAAGTGATCAGAAGTAGAGATGT
This sequence comes from Cuscuta campestris, assembly GCA_900332095.2. Taxonomy (NCBI): domain Eukaryota; kingdom Viridiplantae; phylum Streptophyta; class Magnoliopsida; order Solanales; family Convolvulaceae; genus Cuscuta; species Cuscuta campestris. The sequence continues at coordinate 826,539 of OOIL02000670.1, forward strand.
GGTTTTCTTTGAAGATTAGACTATTGAAGATTGTGAGAAGAAGCAGGCAAATCCTTCTCCATGCATCACAGTTGATCCAGTTCCATCTCTTCCTCTTGTTGTAGTCCCTCAAGATCATGGTGGAGATATGCATGATCATATAGTTGAGTCTCTTGCAGATGACCATCATGATGATGGTAATCATGATGATGGTGGTGATGGTGTTCCAGAGTCACAACCACATTCAGAGCTGCCACCAGAACCTCAGTTGAGAAGATCCACCAGAGTCAGAAAACCTTCCACGAGACTTTCGGAGGATGATTTTGTGTTAGTCACTGATGGAGGAGAGCGGGAGACTTATGATGAGGCTATGTCACATATGCACTGCGAGAAGTGGTACGATGCCATGCAAGATGAGATGAGGTCCTTGCATGAGAACCACACATATGAGCTTGTAGAGTTGTCTAAAGGCCAGAGAGCACTCAAGAACAAGTGGGTATACAGACTAAAGTGTGATGAGAGTAGCCCACAACCAAGGTACAAGACAAGATTGGTTGTGAAGGGTTTCAGTCAGAAGAAGAGGGCATATATTTTGATGAGACATTTTCTCCAGTTGTGAAGATGACATCTATTCGTTCTCAAACCAAACACATTAAGAGAAGGTATCATTGGATTCGAGAAGCCGTGGAAGACAAGTCTTTTGAACTTGTGAAGATTCATACAAGTCAATACTGCTCTGATATGTTGACCAAGACCTTGCCAAAGGAGAAGCTCGTGGTCTGCCGTGAGAAGGCTGGTTTGTTTGCTCACTCCATGTAGGAGTGAGGGGGAGATTTGTTGGGAAATATCCCTCGTACATGGAGGAAGTGTCAATTTTAAATTGGACAATACTTTACATCTCTTTCATATTTGGGCTTATTTTGTGTGTGTAAAGCTTTAGCCCAAATGTTTTTTGGTGGCCCATTCTTTTGTGTTGTGTAGCTACTAACTAAAAAAAAGGATAAGGCAGCAACTTGAGGAGGAGAAGGCAGTAGCTAGCAGAGAAAAAAAGCAGTAGCAAAAACGCAAGAAAAAAGGGAGAAACAGAATTTTCGTCACTTTGTGCAGCAGCAACTTTTTACCTCCGGATCGAAGGCCAAACGAAGTCCGATCGTGCTCAAATTTTAGTATGTTGTCCGTCACATACTCTTCATATCCAACGGTCAGCTTCTCGTTTTGATGCCAGAAGGCTATTTTCTGGCTGCGTTTTTGGACCTGTGTTTTTAGGAGTTTTTACTCCGTTTTATGGTGAATTGTTGATTGTTGTTGTTCCAAGGTTGCTCCTTGATGATTGTGTATGCCTCTAGTGTTTACTAGAGAGGAGAACTTGTTGTACCCACTTGATTCTTGGTGATTAGTGGAATTTTGAGAGCCGTTGTTGAGCGGCTGTGGTTTTCTCCCTGATTTGGGGTTTCCACATAAATCGTGTGTTCTTTATTTTTATTTCCGTTGCTATTTACTTGTGTGTTTGCTGCCGATTTTTCATAGTTTGTTGTGCTTGTTATTCATCTCATTAATTTGGGGAAAAGATTTTATACGCTTCCGTTGTGTTTTGTTCCGTGCTTCACCAACAAACTCACACAAAATCACAATCAATTGCACGAATTATACAAACAAGATACTAATCTACGAATTAACGCTAACGGAAGATATTTGGGCAATGAATTACCTCAAATTTGGGGGATTGAAACCGAATTGAGGGAGGGGGAACTCGCCGCTGCAAACCCCTGGTGGACCACTGGTTTGTTGCGCGACGGGGACATGGATGCGGACGACGGGTCGGCGACAGCGGCGTCCTGGTGGCGACGGCGGCTCTTGGCGGCAGTGGCGGATCCAGGTCACCACAAATATAATAAGCATAAATTTAAATTTAAAATGTAATTAAGATGACAAAATTACATTTTATAATTGTTCTCTACGAGTTTTCATTTTTTGAAAGCGATCAACTACATCTTCATTCGTAATATGAAAAATGATATCTTTTTCCACCGTACAAACTACACAAGCATTAAGAAACTCGTCTCCAATTCGGTTGCGCAAATCAGTCTGCACATGCTTCATTGTTGAAAAACATCTCTCAACTGTGGCTGTTGCAACTGGCAAAACCAATGCTAGCTTCAACAAACGATAAACCAGAGGAAATGTAAAATTTTTCTTTGTACTCACCATCAATTTAGCAAGGTCGGATAAACCAGCACTCAAGCTACCAAACCTTTCACAAAAGCATCACTACCACCTTGTCTTCTAAAATGATCTCTAAACAAATAACAACACAAACAAAACGCCTTGTCCACTTTCACACTATATTCTAACCAATATTGATATAAATATTGGGCTATTTCCTATCATCCTTTGAGGAAAATCATGACCACGCGGTTGACATGGTTCTCGAATCAAATATTTTCTTCTTATTTCATCTCTTTAATTCAGATGATAATCTGTAATTCGCTTTTCCTCGGAAGGATCCCATGGAAGATCATTCAAGTCAATTTCTTTAGGGATTGAAGGGGTAGTTGTATGCTGAAATGTATTAGCATTGCTAGATGAAGCAGAAGCTGATGTTGGTGGGTCTTTACGTTTCAAAAACTTCTCCATTTTCCTATATATTTATACAATTATTCATATATAAAAATATAATATGCATAAGTCATAAAATGTTTTTAGTCTTTTTAAACCATAACTGCATAAAAAAATACACTATTTTAGTCTTGTTAATTGGAATTTCACAAAATAATCTCCTTAAAAAATAACAAAATAGTCCTAAGTCCTAAAATTTTACTTTTTTAGACCTAAGTTTATGCAATCTGCTTTTTCCCCTCATTTCCTTCTATTGTTCTAAAATCTAATTCACCATTAAATTTAATTTCAAACCATATTTATATCACACATAACCTAATTTTTTGACTAAGAGGGCAAAAAAATCAATCTAAAAAAATTTAAAAAAAACTTGCGTGGAGGGAGAAGATTGATGAAGTATGAAGATTGAAGAATTACCTGATAAGATGATGATTGATGAGGTATGAAGATTGAAGACGGAACCGCAGGAAGTAGAACGGTAGAAGCAGAAGCCGACTCCAAGAGGTAGAACCGTCGCAGGATGAAAAGAAACCTACGCAAGTGGAGCAAATTTGAAGAAGGTTTATTTACTCCAATTTTGATTTTGGACTAGGCCTTATTGGTCAAATTTGGAATGGGCTATTATGATTTTCAATTTTTAAAATTGTGGGACTTGGGCCTGAATGTGAGGTGGGGGCAATAGTAAAATTTTACTCCCTCCATCCGAAAATTTTCTTCCCGTGTTGACTTGACACGCTTATTAAGGAATAGTAAAAAAAATGTAAAATTTTTAAAAATGCACAAACTATAAACTTTTAAATCTTCTTTTATTATTAAAAAAGTAGATTTGTGATAAAATAGAAGGGTATTATTGATATTTAGCCTTAAAAGGCATACTAAAAAAGGAAATGGGAAGATTATTTCCGGACGGACCAAAAAGGAAAATGGGAAGAATATTTCCGGACGGAGGGAGTATAATTTTAGTGGGGGCAACCTTTATACTACATTTTAAAAAATAAAAATTTTTATTTAAAATTTAGAGTTGACTGGGGGCAGCAGCCCCCCTACACAAAGCATGGATCCACCAGTGCCTGGCGGCTCGGCAACAGCGGCTGTCTCTGGTTGGCGGAACGACGAGCGAAACTCTAGCAGTGGAGACACATCGGAAAACGAACGGGAAAAGAGAGAGATCCTAGTATCATAACCCCCCTTCTTATTTAATATTCCCTCCTCCTCTTAATATGTTCTTATTTTGACTTTGGTGGTTTTTAAGGAGAATTGAAAAAAATAAAAGTTTATCATAATACCCTCAATGAAAATGAATGGAATGTTTTAAATGAGGTGGATGAGCTGTAATAAATAAAGTAAGTGGGTGTAGTTGTGGTATTTTAATTATGAAAAAATGAAATGAGAAAATTTATTGTGGACAAATAAAAAGGGCTATTGGGAAGATCTATGAGGGACGGAGATAGTATAATATTAAATAGAATTTAGGGTCTAGTTTACACTTTTTAACCAGTTAAAATAGATTAAAGCCCAATCACCTTATTCGGCAATCATATCTTGCGCCCAATAGGTCTTATTCTCAATCCATTTGTGGCGTCGGGTTTAGAACAGCGAGCCCTACAACGTAGATCAACTCTTAAACTAAATACACAAATTAGAAAATAATCTTCGTATTGAGCAACTCAGTAATAAAAATAATTATATCAATTAATTAAAAATTCTAAGCCGGATTTCAAGGCGTTACAAACCCGCTCCACCCAAAGTCCCAGATCTCAAGAACTGTTTGATTTCTATAATGAGGACGAAGAATGCTTCTGTGATGTACTCCAAGAGTGAAAGTGATAGGTATCATGCAGAAAAGACATCGGCACAACACAGAGGAACCCCAAAGTCCACTCAAGAAAATCTCTAGGTCATAAATTTGATAATAAACTATTTATTCTATCTCCAATTAAATCACTAAAAAAGTCAATGAATGATTAGAATAGATGGTCGACTAACACATGCTGAGTCGGCTAACAAAAAGGTCGACCTTCGTCGACATTAATCCTAGTTATTTTGATGTTATTCCATATGAAAATTTTTCACATTATATGCCCTTATATAGGTTCCGGAGATCAAGACGAAGGTAAATGTCAAAGAATTTCCAAATATGAAGCTGACCATGAAGTCGTCACTGCCAAACTTCCAAAAACTGATTGAACGGTAATCCAAAGTTGATAGGTGGCAATTATGACATGTGGCAATTCCCTATCCAACCGAGAACATTGGTACAAAACCCGACGTCGATGCTTACTTTGTTACTATCCAAAGTCCCAATAAATACACATGAGAAGGGCATTGAAGTCTTCATTACATCTTTCCCACTTGAACACTTGTGTCTTACTTTGCTTGTTTCTTTTAAACAGATTTCGCTTTTTCATTCCCAACCCATTCGCCACCACAATTAATGAAGAGAGACAGAAGAGAGGCCATCTACCTGCAAAAATGGAATTAAATATGTAAATATCTTAATACTGTATCAATCTATATATGTCGACAAATCATAATTCAGAATGTCGATATAAGTACAAGAAAACTTGTCAAAATAAAATCCACAAAAAAAATCTATCATCAAAAACATACAAATATATGTCGAGTCAATGATAGAGTGACCAAATACGTCGACTTAACCAAATACCATTGACTACACTATATCGCAAATCAGATTTCGAGTTTAATAATATCGACCCTTCTGATTGTGTCAACACATATCGATCTGCGTCTGCTATGTTTATTTATATCGAAACTTTTAAAAATAGAATTCACAAAAAAATCTGTGGTCGAAAACATACAAAATATATGTTGACTCAATGATGATGCCATGTATTATCTAGAGTGACCAAATACGCCAACATAATTAGATGTTGTTGACTATACTCTATCGCAAATCAGATTACAAGTTTAATAATATCAACCCTTCAGATATCGACTTTAGATTGCCAACAATCTTACACAATCAACTTTAATTATATCGAATAGTCAAATAGTGTATGTTGAATCGAATTTAATTATGTCAACCCTTAATGCAATCCTACAATTCCAATTATGGCGGCTATGTTTAATAATTATACAATTCTTACTGTAACAATTAGATGAATGAGTACTTACGTTGAAAGATCTTTTCAGCGAATAGCGTCAACAAACAAAAGAAGGCGAATGACAGGGAACAAACAGAAGACGATGAATGATGAGAGGCACGATGAGAGACGCAGACGGCGCAGTCGCACAGAAATGTTCGGCAGGGAACAATGAGAAACAAATGCTGAATAACGGCGACTTATGACAGGAAAAATAGTATGCAATCAATTGGAATAGAAAATTGTTTAAAAATGGCATGCCTCCGAAACGAGAATAACAAATTTCTTTGCTAGTGTAGAAATGCTCAGCTGCCGCAACGGTGTGATAACGATAACCTAGTCATAACAGCTTGGGGGGAGAAGGATAAGAGAGTAATATAATTTAACTTTGATATAAAGGGTAGGCTAATAATATGATCCGTTTTAGAGTAGAACGATAGATTTCTTCCATTTTTAGGGTATTTTGAAAAAGACCCCCTTTCCAAGCTTTACACTCTCTCTCCAAAAGATTTCTCACTTTACAAGTGATTGTTTTCATCACTTTGATGATTGGAAGTAAAGGGACTCTCCCTATTTATACTATTCCTCCATGGATAGATTTAGGATTCCATAAATTTCCACAACTCTAGAGATTTCTAATCCCCATACACTTCCATTTCTTCTAGAGGTTTTTTCATGCGTGTGAGTTTTGGATCACCGTTAGAATGTTAATAACGGTTACCTTACAGAATTTTTATGAAATGTTTGTTTTTTGTAAATAAATGAAATGTAAAACTATTTTGGTTAAATTCTCTTTTTTATTCGTTTTTAACTTCTAATTTTAAATTTAAATATATGTTTTTGAAATGTTTTTATAAATAATAAAATGTTTAAGTTTTTTTTAGAGTACAACAATTTTTTTCCAGAGTGTACTGTTATATTTCTAACAAGAGTGTACTGTTGTAGAAAATTTCTAACCAGAGTGTAATGTTATATTTTAAAAATATATTTTAAAAAAATAAAAAAAAAGAAATAAGTAAATTTGCCTTAAATTATCTCGTATTTCATTCATTTGCGAAGACATGCATTTCCTAAACATTTTGTTATGTGACCGTTAGCTTCTTAACAGCGACCCAAAATTCACACATACGAAAATGTGAGATTATTTTCAGTGAGAGTGATTGAAAAGTGATTTTTTTTTGAAAAAGCATGATAAGATGAGATTATTTGAGATAATGTTTCCTATTTAAAATGGAATAATTGTCTTTTTTAATTTTATGACACTTTTCAAATAAATTATATTGAGAACAACTTTAGGCAAATATTATAAATCAAAATAGATCGAGTAAAAGGAAATGAAAGGAGTATTTGACCTTCAATATTAAACTTCTAGATTGGAGACACCAATGTTTAGATTTCAACTTTCCATAAAATTAAGGCGAAAAGAAAAAGCTATTAGTAGCACTCTACCATAGTCCATAGCTCACTCCAAATCAGCAATCACTCAGTGTTACATCATCGCTGATGTAGTGCCTCACTTTTACTTATTATGTTTTCTCTTCATTTTTTTTCATTTGGGATTTTTATTTAATATTTATCTAATTCTAAATAAGTAAAATCTATCTTTAGTATGTAATTGAAATAAATTATTTATTAAACATGTAATAAATAAAATATTACTAAAGTCTGGAAAACATCTGGAGCTAAAAATAATATTACAAAATGTATCTAAACAAGATTTTCAAGAAAAGAACAAAATACAAAACTAAACAGAAAAAAAAGAGCTAAACAAAAAATAAAATTAAATTAAACTGAAAAAAAAAAGAAACTGAAAAAATGACGTGAAACATCAAAATGATTCCCTCGATATTCAATTCCTAGACCCATCTTACAACCCAAGAAGCAACACAAAATTGAAAAAAGAGAAAAAAACATTAAACATCAATATAGGGAGTAAAATTTCTTCGGTGGGCTCGCGGATCTACTCACCCCTCAAGTCACGGAAAAGGAGGGGAGGTGTTTGCAAGCCTTCACGCCAGGTGGCAATTAATGTTGGGAAATTTCCCTCCTACATGGAAGAAGTGTCCAATTTTAATTGAATTATGCTATGTGTACCCCAAGGTTTGTACCCCAATTTGTACCCCGCAGTTTTGCACCAACATTTTGTGTTGGTGTAAAACTAATTTTCGTTAAACGCACCAACATTTGTGTCAGTGTGAATTTTTATTAACGCACCAACACTTGTGTCGGTGTAAACCATCGAAATGTTTGTGCAAATCTGTGGTGTACAAATGGAGTATATTTTTTGGTGTAAGTGTAGCATGGTCCATTTTAATTGGACAATACTTTAAAACTCTCTTATATTTGGACTTATTATGTGTGTATAAAGTTTTAGCCCAAATGTCTTTTGGTGACCCATTCTTTTGTGTTGTGTGACTAACTAAAGAAGAAAAAAAGGGAAGGATAAGGCAGAAACTTGAAGAGGAGAAGAATGGGTAGTAGCCAAAACGCAGGGAAAAGGAAGAAAAAAAAGATTTTCCGCCACACTGTGCAGCAGCCTCGTTTTCAGTCCAGATCGAAGGCCAAACGAAGTCTGATCGTGCTCAAATTTTAGTATGTTGTTCCTCACATACTCCTCTTCAAATCCAATGCTTCGTTTCTCGTTTTGATGCCCGGAAGATGGTTTTCTTGCTGCGTTTTCAGACTTGGGTTTTTGGGAGTTTTTTACTCTATTTTATGGTGAATTGTTGATTGTTGTTGTTCCAAGGTTGCTCCTTGATGATTGTGTATGCCTCTAGTGTTTACTAGAGAGGAGAACTTGTTGTACCCACTTGGTTCTTGGTGATTAGTGGAAGTTTGGGTGCTGTTGTTGAGCGGCCGTGGTTTTCTCCCCGATTTGCGGTTTCCACGTAAATCATGTGTTCTTTATTTTTATTTCTGTTTCTATTTATGTGGTGGTGCTGCTGTTTTTTCGAGTATATTGTGCTTTGTTGTTCATCTCATTAATTTGGGAAAAGATTTTATACGCTTCCGTTGTGTTTTGTTCCGTGCTTCCCCAACAAAGTGGTATCGGAGTTTGATTATTTTTGGTTGGCTTCTTGTGCTGTTTATGATGGATGACAAAGTAATTGTTCAAGGAATGGTTAGTTTGGACTCTATGAATTATTCAATTTGGAAAATTCGTATTGAGGATTATTTATGCTCTTAAGATTGGTTCGACCCAATTTTGTATAAAGAATGTCCAACAGGTGTTGATGAGAAAGCTTGGACTACCTTGAACCGGAAAGCTATTGCATCAATAGACAATATGTTTCTTTAAGCGTGTTGTAACATGTTGCTAATGAAACTAATGCTTTTGAGATGTGGAAGAAACTTGAATCCATATACGAGAGGAACAATGCTATGGGAAAAGCTTCTTTGATTAGGAAGCTTGTTAAATTGCAATACAAAGATGGTGATAGCACTGTGGTTCACATGAATGAGTTTCAAGGTGTGGTAAACCAACTAGCCAGAATGAAGATGAAATTGGAGGATGAACTTCAAGCTTTGTTGTTGGTTTCCTCATTGCCCAACAATTGGGATACATTCGTGGTTTCACTTAGCAACTCTACTCCGGATGGCAAGATGACTATGGAAATGGTCAAGGCTAGTCTTTTGAATGAAGAGGCTAGGAGGAAAGAATAAGGTTACCCTAGCCAAGCCGAAGCAAATGTGATTCCAGAATCTTGGAGGGGGAGAAGCAAGAGCAGAAATCCTCATTACAGAGACAAGTTTAGGAGGAGATCCAAATCCAGAAAGAGAGATTTCATTTGCCATTATTGTAGAAGCCGTGTCACATTTGTTAGACGCCTCACACACCTCTAGAGGGGGGGTGAATAGAGGTGTTGCCCAAAAGACCAGGTTTTTTTGCGCGGAAATGTTCTTCACGAATATTCAATAAAAACAATGCACCACAAACAAAATAAATTGAAGGATAAGAGCAATGCACACACGATATATACTGGTTTGGCCTAAATGCCTACATCCATTCCCCGAAGTAATCGTGCCCAGGCCTTCACTAACACGTCAAACTTAACGGAGTTTGACAATCCAAATACAACTCGAGAACTTGATTTCACAAGCCTCTTATCTTACCACCGAAGTTTTGATTTCACAAAACTCAGGATTTCTTCCACCTAACGTTTGATTTCACAAACCGTTAGGATTTCTACCACTTGGTGTAATTCCAACACCAAGAATACAAATCCCTTACAATAAAGTAAAAAAACAAACCGCAACCGAGTAATTCTCCCAACACGGAGTAGATTGTTGCAAATACAATGAAGTCATTTAGAATATGGCAATATCTCTCAAAGACTCAAGTAATGAGGAAAAACTCAAGAAAGAAATGATTTAGCAATCAAAACAATTGCCTTGCTTGGATATAAGAAGGGGATTGAGTAGAATCTCTTTGGATATTCAAAGGATATGTTCTTCAAAGTGTTCTAAGTGTTCTTGTCAAGATAATCACGAAGAGGGTTGTTTATAGAAGTTAGGGAGTGGATAGAGATGAAAAGAATTCAAAAAACTAGCCGTTTGGTAGTTGAAACTGTCGACTTATTCGAATAACGCAAGAACTATTCGAATAGTTTGGATCAATCACGTGGCTTGAAAAACCAGTTCCTATCCAAATAAAGGGTGATTTATTCGAATAAATCAGGGTGAAAAGCCAGGACTTCTTCGAACAAATGGTGATTTATTCGAATAAAACAGGTTAATTTCAGTCACAGGAAAGATCACGACTTATTCGAATAAACTAAAGATTATTCAAATAGAAAGGCAACTTCCCCACACAAAGGCTGATCTAAAATGAGTTTTAAAGGTAAGATGATTAGGAAATGAACCTTAGAGATTCCATACTCTTTAACACATAATCTAAGACCTAAAACACTACCCAACTAAGGAAACAACCTCTTCGGTCTCGTCCCTTCCACCGATACTCAAGTCCCTTCTTCACGGACGGATATGAACTTGTTGTAGCTTTGATTCTTAGTCTTGATGCACAATATGATGATGATGTTTTGTCACCCTTTTTGTCATTATCAAAATCTAAAAGACAATGGGCAAAGGACATTGCAAAAATATATATTCATGATAGCACATTGTCCAACAACATTGAGAGATTCTGTAGAAAGAAGAAGAGAGATATGTCCATGGGAAAGATAAAAATGAGAATTCCGAGCAGAAGGCAGAAGAGAAAAACACTATAGCCTTGGCATCTAGTGGTGATGATTTTTTGACAAGGCGTGCAACTCTAGAGGGAGGGTGAATAGAGTTGTTGAGAATGATTACCGATTTACGCAGGATTAAAAATATAAACGTAAGTGCAGCGGAAATAAAAGAGAAAAGGCAAAGAACACACCGATGTATACTGGTTAACCACCTCGTGGCTAGTCCAGTTCCCCGAGAGACTCTCTCGAAGCTACCACTACTTCCGTTAAGCTTACGGGTGCTTAACAAACCGTTTACAACTCGAGAACTTGAATCCCACAAGCCTCGACACAATCGCTCGTAGATATGCTCTCTACAAGACTTCTCACTCAAGACTTAAATCACATAAGTCTTATACAACAAGAAGAACAAACTTCTTCAACCTCTCAATAATAACTCTCACAAGAGTAGAAATGAGAAAAGATTAAGCTCTATGGATGACAAGAACACTCTCTTGAAAACACTTAGTTTTCTCTCAAAATATATCAATTTGATGAAGAAATGAATGGAGGATTATAACCTCAAGATAGGGGAGTTTAGGAGTGCTTGTTCATTGTAAAAATGACCAAGGAACGAAGTTTATAAAGGGATTGAAGGAATATGTCGTTGAAGCTTAGAAAAAATAGTTTGCTGAACAAATGCAGTATAAAAATCGATTAATGCACCATAGTAATCGATTAATGCAGCCTGTGCAAAAATTCTTTAGCGGACGAAATGATAATCGATTTTTGCCCAAGTGTAAAAATTGATTTTTGAAGCAGGTGATGCCCAAACATGAAGGACACAATCATGTGTGCGAGGAGAAGTGCTATTTTGGATATTAGCACTTGTTTAGGACCTCCCCAATCAACAAATATAATTCAAATTTAAATTTGAATTATCAGAGTGTATTTTTGGTGTAGAAAATGAGTCCCAAAAATATTTTGTGTGTCAAACGATGAACACAAAATATTTGAATAAAATATTTTTGCTTTCCAAATATATTTGCTAATATCAAAATAAATATTTTGATAAATGTTTGACACACCTTTGGTAACTGACTCAATAAAGGTATTTTGATAGTTAAAATGATTTTTCGACTGACTCAAAAAAATTAGATTATTTTTATATTTACTCTCATAAAAATAATATTTGGAGAGAAGATATTTTTGTCATCCTTACAAAAATTCCTAAGACTCAAATAAATAAAAAGTCTTCGGAAATCTTCTACTCCTCCGAGTCCTCCGTTAGGCACTCCGAACGCATCTCGGACTCCAATAAAAAATCATGTGCACCTTCTTGAATACTTCAAGGAACTTGCACTTCAAGACTTTGTGCTTGTCGATGTAGCACTTTTGTTAGAATAATAGACCAACGCTAGAGGGGGGTGAATAGCGTTTGATCAAGAAATCGCAGGAATAAAAATGAATAAACGAGAAGTAAGGAGAAAAGAAAGAGGCACACCGATTTTACACTGGTTCACCATAACTTGTGGCTAATCCAGCCTCCCGAGAGACTCTCTCGAGCTACACTACTATCTCGTTAAGCTTAACGGTGCTTAACAAACCCGTACAACTTGAGAATTCGAGTCACACGAACCTCAACGAACCTTCGAAGGAAACAACCCTTCCTTCGAACAACAAGAGAAAATACTTTCTATTGTCAAGTGTCTAAGAACACTAAAAACTCTCAAGAACAATACTCTCTTTTAGAGTGGATAATGAGTAACTAAGAACGCTCTTGAACACAACACAAGCTTCACAAAAATGGCTCTCAAAAAGCTATGAATAATGTATGAAGGATATGCAATGAAAGAATAGGAGTTGTGAAGTAATGTGATATGTAAAACAGACCCAAACACCCCATTTTATAGTAGAAAAAAAAGGCTCCAACGGACCAAAGTATTTAAGGGGTGATTGGCACAATTTGTGGGATTTGATAAAATTTGGATCTGCTGAAATTCACCCAGACAGCGCTGTCCTAGGCTTGGACATCGCTGTTCTAGGCTTGGGTTTTGAAAATTGGGAAGCAACGGTCATGCCAACAGCGATGTCCAAAAATCCCTACATCGCTGTTTTGGTTGTTGACTTCCAAACAAGGAAAGTTTTAGCCTTAAATTCCTTCCAACGGCGATGTCCAAAAATCCCTACATCGATGTTCCATACTAGAACATCGCTGTTTAGGTCTGCCTTTGAAGATGGAAGTTTGGCCTGACAGCGCTATTGCTGGGTCAACATCGCTGTCCAAAAACTTTCTGCCAATGCACTATATTTTTGGCTTAGGTTGGACAGCGCTGTAGGGAAGCCTACATTGCTGTTCCAGAAGTTTCTGGAAATCCAACCTTGGCTCAACAGCGATGTCTAATGTCCAACATCGCTGTTGGAAGACTTAATGCCAAACCATGTTTTTAGCTACCCAAGCCAGACAGCGCTGTTGGTTACACCAACATTGCTGTTGGGCTGGTTTAGCCAGACCCATGGTTGGTTTAGTCACGTCGTTAGCCGATGTCAAAAATGTAAGTTCTCCAAAATAAAAACCAAGTATTGAAAACATTTGTTTATTGCATTTTTCTAAGAAATCAAGTAAAACATCTTAAAAACCACGTCATTTAGTTGAAAACCACGGCTAACCAAGTTTGCGCCGTTTCGCATGGTTTTCACTAAACGACCAAAAACGGGAGGTGGTTTTTGAAGTGTTTTTGTTGGAGAACTATTTAAATATGCCCAGAAGTAAAAACCAGTCATAAAAAGTTGAAAACCACTTGGTTGGTTCGGACGCCAAAAACCAATGCCGAAAACCGAAAGCCGAACGCTGGTTTCTGAAAGTCGAACGCTGGATGGCTTGGTTTTTGATTTGGGCGAACTCCAAGTGTTTTAGGCAGTTTAAAACTTAAGAAAAACATTTTTTAATATGCAAAAGATATTTTGGTGAGAGAAGCCTAGAGAGCCAAGATTTTGAAAGTTTGTGCCGGTCTTGATCACATTAAGACCGACTCAATACAATTCTAATTCTTCGTTCTTGATTCTGGGTTCTTCGTTCTCAAATCATCATGCCATGTTCCTTCGCCTTGGTATTGCTCTCTTTAGCCTTGTTATGTCACGGAGGTTTTGCATTATCAAAACCTGTCATAAACACGAACACAGTTTAGTACGACGTAGGCGTAAACCCGTGTTCCAACAATTTCCCCCTTTTTGATAATGGCAAACAAGACAGGGATATGCATACTAAGGGATATTTGTTTTTCAAAAGGTTGTGAAAAAGTTCCCCCTTAATTTGTGCTTAAAAAATTGAGTTGGATTAAAATCAAACGGTCTCGTTTATAGAGTCGTTCGCCCTTAGTATATGCATAGCCCCTTCCCCCTTTTGACATTGACAAAAAGATAAAAGATACTTTTATTTATTGAAGGGAAATAGCGGAGTACAACGGAAGCATTAAAACAAACAAGATAATTAAAGGAAGAGAGATAGAAATTCTAGGGGAGTCCTAGGCTTCGTCTTCGGTTTCCTCCTCCTCGTCGTCGACGTCCATCTCATCCCCATCGATGGCATCGTCGAACTCGTCTTCATCCAGGGAGCTTGACGGGGCGTAGGAGTCATCGGCTTCGTCCTCATCACCGTACACTTGCCCAAGGAACGTGCCGTGGTACGGTGGGGGGACAGAGTTAATGCGTTGGAATTACGCGTTCATAGCGTATCCTTGGCGTTGGACAGCCTTGTCTAGCCGCTCAAGGTAGCCATCCATCCCGTCAACTTTGAGATGAAGCCGGTTGAGGGAGTCGGCGATGGAGGCAAGGTTGGCCCGGGCCTGGGGTTCGGCTGGGCCAGCGGCAGAGGCAGTGCGGCGTGGCGCGGCAGAGGCAGTGCGGCGTGGCGCGGCAGTGACAGTCGCGGCGTTGTCCTACCGCTTGGTGAAGGTTTGGTTGCAGATGGTCCAAAGCTTCGTGGCCTTCGTGAGCGGGCCAACGGTGGTGGTTACCTTGAACCGTTCAAGGATGTCCATCACCACGAACGGGTACGGGAGGAGGTGATCGTGGTCGGTGGACGCGGCGATCGTCATGTTGATCATGACAAACTTCGCCCAATTGATTGGGGCCGAGTGCATGATCGCATGGATGAGTTTGAGGACCTCACCGGACATGATGGTGTGGCCGTGCTTCCGGGGTTTGATGATCCAGGAAACGATGTAGAGGACGAGACGGCCTTCGGGGTTTGCGGAGTGGATGGTGGGGCTGCCCGAGGCATGGCGTATGAGCTCGGTGATGCCAAGCTCGTTGAGGATTAGGCCCTCGTTGTTGAGCACCCAGTCCTCTCCGCCATAGTGAGAGACATCGTCGCCTTGGAATGGGAGGCCGACGATGCGCCCAAGCTGCTCAACAGTGAGCTCAATCGGCGTGGACTTGACGAGGCTATAGATGACGTCGTCCTCACGCCGGAGGTTGGAGTAGAAGGCCCGGATCAGTGCCGGGTTGATCTCCTTGCGGGCCCGGGAGACGAACGGCCAAAGGCCGGCTTGATGAAGCTGTGCGTCAAGGTCGTCATAGCCCTACAGCTCCGGGTAGCGCTCTGGGATGATTCGTGGGGGAGCCACAACCCGTTTAGAGAAGAAAGTGAGAAAACGGGTGCGCTCCTCCTCGGAATCAAACCAGAGGTATGACCCGTCGCCATAGTAGAGGCACTCCTCGGAGGATGTCGTAGGCGCCCGAGATTTGGACTTTGATTTCCCAGAGGTGGTGGCCTTGCTCTTGTCCTTTCCCATGATGAAGAAAATAAACACAAAAGAGGAGAGTAGAGATGATGAAATAAGCAAAGATATTGAGGAGAAATGTGTTTGTGTGTGTAAAAGTGAGAAGAGGGGGTCCAAATATATAGGAGAAGAGGTCTCCAACGTCCAGAAATTTGAAAAAAAGAGCTGTTGGAGCTATTAATGCAGGTGCAACGGACAATTTTTTTTGAAAAATTTGACCAGAACAGCGATGTTGTACAGGCGACATCGCTGTTGTGCCTTGTACAACGCTGTTCTGCGTCAAGTTTAAAAAAACAGGAGTTAAACAGGCAGCGATGTTGATTACCCTACAGCGATGTTCCAAAAGTTTCTGGAATTGTGTAAGGATTTGAACCCATTTGAACAGCGCTGTTGGGTTTCCCTACATCGCTGTTTTACGATAGAAAAAAATTGGACAGCGCTGTTGCTCAAAGGACATCGCTGTTGAAAAAGTTTCTGGTTTTACGTGAAAATAGGGTGTTTTGGAAAACAGCTATGTTGAAAAAGGGATAGCGATGTTGAAAAAGTTTCTGGAAAGTATAAGGAAAGGGAACTCCCTGGGACAGCGTTGTTGGTTTGTTGTACAGCGCTGTTGGAAAACTTTCTGGTTGACGGTGTTTCTCTCAACAACGCTGTTGTGTCTCCTAGACAGCGCTGTTTGCATGGTTCCCCCTGATTTCATGAACGGGGTACCTGCAAAAAAGAAAAAGTTCTCCGACGCTCAAGTTAGTAAACATTTAATAAATTTAGATGCACAACTTAGATCATCGTGGAGTCAAGGATTCCGAGTTCACTTCGAATGCGGAAGAACGACTCTTTCTCTAAAGGTTTTGTGAAAACGTCGGCTAATTGGTTGTGTGTTTCGACAAACTCAATTTCGACATCACCTTTGAGAACATGATCTCTAATGAAATGATGCCTAATGTCAATGTGTTTCGTCCTTGAGTGAAGAACGGGGTTCTTTATCAAGCTTATGACGCTAGTATTATCACAACGAAGAGGGACGTGATTGATACTAAGGCCATAGTCCACGAGTTGTTGCTTCATCCAAAGGATTTGAGCACAACAACTACCGGCTGCTACGTATTCCGCTTCGGTTGTGGATAATGCAACACTGACTTGTTTCTTGCTAAACCATGAAACTGAAGAGCTACCAAGTAAGTGGCAAGTCCCACTCGTACTTTTACGGTCCAATTTGCAACCGGCCAAGTCCGAGTCGGAATAGCCAACGAGATGGAAAGAAGAGCCTTTTGGATACCACAGTCCAACGTTAACCGTGCCGGAAAGGTATTTCATAATCTGTTTTACCGCCGTTAAGTGTGATTCCTTTGGGCACGATTGATACCTTGCGCAAAGGCAAACTCTAAACATGATATCCGGCCTACTAGCGGTAAGATAAAGAAGGGATCCGATCATACCTCGATACTTTTTGACCTCTACTTCCTTACCTTTCTCGTCTTTGTCAAGATGGTCAGACGTGCTCATCGGGGTCGCCATGGCTTTGGCGTTGTCCATTTCAAACCGTTTTAGGAGCTCCTTGCAATATTTGGCTTTGCAAATGAACGTGCCATCTTTCATTTGCTTGACTTGGAGTCCCAAAAAGAATGTGAGTTCGCCCATCATTGACATTTCGAATTCACTTGTCATTAAAGTTGAGAATTCCTTGCACAAAGACTCGTTAGTAGCACCGAATATATTATCGTCTACATAAACTTGAACCAAAAGGATGTTATTGTTTCTACTCTTGATGAAAAGTGTGGTGTCAACCTTTCCCCTTTGGAAACCACTATCCAAAAGAAATTTGCTCAAACGTTCGTACCAAGCACGGGGTGCTTGTTTAAGACCGTAGAGCGCTTTCTTGAGTTTGAAGACATGGTCGGGGAACTCAAAGTCTTCAAACCCTGGGGGCTGGTCAACATACACTTCCTCTTGAATAAAACCATTGAGGAAGGCACTCTTAACATCCATTTGATAAAGTTTAAAATCCATAGCTGAGGCAAAAGCAAGAAGTAAACGAATAGCTTCTAAACGTGCTACGGGTGCATAAGTTTCTTCAAAATCAATGCCTTCTTCTTGATTGTAGCCTTTAGCTACGAGCCTAGCTTTGTTTCTAGTGATTATTCCATTTTCATTGAGTTTGTTACGGAATACCCATTTCATACCAATAATCGTACGATCATCGGGCCTTGGCACCAATTCCCAAACGTCATTCCGTTTGAATTGGTTTAGCTCCTCTTGCATAGCCAAGGTCCAATGTTCATCGTTTATTGCTTCGGAAATGGTTGTAGGTTCAATTTGAGAAACAAAAGCCATGTGACCTACGGTGTCCCTAAGAGAGTTACGAGTACTTACCCCGCGGTTGATGCTGCCGATTACCTGGTCAAGTGGATGGTTCTTGTGCGTTCTCCAAGCGATGGGAAGCTC
>OOIL02000670.1:845574-858451 GCA_900332095.2 Cuscuta campestris
GCCGATAATCTTTCCCTTGCTATTATCTCCAAAAACTACGTTTCCTCCTTTAGCGGGTTTGATTTGGAGAAACTTGGATGCATCCCCGGTCATGTGCTTGGAGCATCCGCTATCAAGGTACCAAAGTACACTTGATGCCTTCAAGCACACCTATGAAACACATCAATGAGTTTTAGGTACCCAATTTACGTTGGGTCCTCGGGTGTTAGGTGTGTGATGGTAGTGTGCTTGATTTTGTGATAGGTGCCTATGCCTAGTGTAACAAATGGGAGCAATATGGCCTATCCTATTACAGTAATGGCAAACTACGTTGGGGTTGTACATGTGCCTAGGTTCATAATAGTTAGAGGGTTTAACCATTTTGTTCCTATTTTGTGAAAACAATGGTTTTTGAAAATTTTGAAACTGGCCTTTTCTAGGTGTTCTAGCATTATTTCTCCTAATTTGAGAAAATTCGTTTTTATGCACAAAATCATTTTTCTTAGGTTGTCTACCATGACCATTTTCATTCCTAGGTTTTAGTCTAGGTTGTCTAGTGTCCTTAGGTTGACTAGGTTTTATATTATCTTGATTTTTAGGTTTCTTATGGTGAACCTTAGAAAAATGCATAGTGTCAAGAAGTAAATTTAAGTCTTTGTGAGGAGTATTAAATTTCTTGACCGTGCTCTCAAGTTTAGCGACTTGCTCTTTTAAAGCTTTACAAGACCCACATTCACTTGATGATCTTTCTGGTTTGTCAGCGCTTATTTTTCCAAAAAAATTTGTTTTCTTGTTTAAGTATTTCATTTTCTTTTTCCAATTTTTCAAAATCGTTTTCAAGTAAAGAAAGGCGTTTCTTCAAAGATTTATTTGTTTTAGAAGCGCTAACAAATTCCTCATAAAGTTCATGAAGTGCTTCTTGCATTTCTTCAAAAGTATAAGAGTCGGACGAAATGGTACATACCTCTTGGACATCGTCGTTTTGATCTTCGTGCGCCATGAGGCAGAGATTTGCAGCTTCGTCCTCCTCGTGGTCGGTTGATTTGTCGCCGGAATCGCCACCGCAAGAGATGTAAGCCCTTTGCTTCTTGAAGCCGGGCTTATCCTTGCCGTGTTTGGCTTTTGGACACCTTGGCTTGATGTGGCCAATCTCGCCACAGCCGTAGCACTTGGGAGGACCGTCGTGCTTCCTTCCCTTCCGCTCAAATTCCTTCTTCATGAACTTGTGGAACTCTTTGATGACAAGTCCAAATTCGTTGTCATCATCGCTTGAAGCCTCCTCTACGGTCTCCTTGGTTGCTTTGAGCGCTATTCCTTTCTTCTTTTGTTCATCCAAAGACGGCGTTAGAATAGTAGATTCATAAGTTTTTAGGTTACCTCTTAGTCCGTCGATGGTGACATTGGAGACTCCGATGGACTCGTAGATTGCATCGGCTTTTGACCTCCATTCGGGTGTGAGACTCCGCAGGATTTTCCTCACGAGATCCTTGTTGGCGTAAGTCTTTTTGAGAGCATGAAGGTCGTTTATGATCTTTGAGAACCGGTCGAACATGTCATCGATTTTCTCACCTTCTTTCATTCGGAACATTTTGTACTCTTGGGTGAGAAAATCGATCTTGGCTTCACGAACTTGATCGGTACCTTCGTACGTCACTTCAAGCTTGTCCCACATCTCCTTGGCGGTTGTGCAGCAGGAGATTTTCCGGTAGTCATCGGGGTTGACCGCACAGTAAAGCATGTTGATAGCTTTTGCGTAGTTTTCAACCTTCTTGATGTCCTCAGCATCAAACTCGTCCTCGGTTTTTGGGACGGTGGTTTCTCCTACTTTCTTCATAGGGATTTGCTCTCCATTTTTGATGACCAACCATAATTGGAAGTTGGTGGAACGAATATAGATTCTCATCCGTTCCTTCCAATAGGAGTAGTTGGTGCCATCAAAGAGTGGTGGCCTAGAAGTTGATTGACCTTCTCCAATTCCTGCATAGAGATTTCTAGAAGAAGAACCCATGATCGCTTTACTCTCAAACGGTTAAGTTTGGACGCGAGTTAGGCTCTGATACCAATTTTTAGAATAATAGACCAACGCTAGAGGGGGGCGTGAATAGCGTTTGATCAAGAAATCGCAGGAATAAAAATGAATAAACGAGAAGTAAGGAGAAAAGAAAGAGGCACACTGATTTTACCCTGGTTCACCACAACTTGTGGCTAATCCAGCTTCCCGAGAGACTCTCTCGAGCTACACTACTATCTCGTTAAGCTTAACGATGCTTAACAAACCCGTACAACTTGAGAATTCGAGTCACACGAACCTCAACGAACCTTCGAAGGAAACAACCCTTCCTTCGAACAACAAGAGAAAATACTTTCTCTTTTCAAGTGTCTAAGAACACTAAAAACTCTCAAGAACAATACTCTCTTTTAGAGTGGATAATGAGTAACTAAGAACGCTCAAGAACACAACACAAGCTTCACAAAAATGGCTCTCAAAAAGCTATGAATAATGTATGAAGGATATGCAATGAAAGAATAGGAGTTGGGAAGTAATGTGATATGTAAAACAGACCCAAACACCCCATTTTATAGTAGAAAAAAAGGCTCCAACGGACCAAAGTATTTAAGGGGTGATTGGCACAATTTGTGGGATTTGATAAAATTTGGATCTGCTGAAATTCACCCCGACAGCGATGTCCTAGGCTTGGACATCGCTGTTCTAGGCTTGGGTTTTGAAAATTGGGAAGCAACGGTCTTGCCAACAGCGATGTCCAAAAATCCCTACATCGCTGTTTTGGCTGTTGACTTCCAAACAAGGAAAGTTTTAGCCTTAAATTCCTTCCAACGGTCAGGTCCCTACATCGATGTTCCATACTAGAACATCGCTGTTTAGGTCTGCCTTTGAAGATGGAAGTTTGGCCTGACAGCGCTGTTGCTGGGTCAACATTGCTGTCCAAAAACTTTCTGCAAATGCACTATATTTTTGGCTTAGGTTGGACAGCGCTGTAGGGAAGCCTACATCGCTGTTCTAGAAGTTTCTGGAAATCCAACCTTGGCTCAACAGCGATGTCTAATGTCCAACATCGCTGTTGGAAGACTTAACGCCAAACCATGTTTTTAGCTACCCAAGCCAGACAGCGCTGTTGGTTACACCAACATTGCTGTTGGGCTGGTTTAGCCAGACCCATGGTTGGTTTAGTCACGCCGTTAGCCGATGTCAAAAACGTAAGTTCTCCAAAATAAAAACCAAGTATTGAAAACATTTGTTTATTGCATTTTGCTAAGAAATCAAGTAAAACATCTTAAAAACCACGTCATTTAGTTGAAAACCACGGCTAACCAAGTTTGCACCGTTTCGCATGGTTTTCACTAAACGACCTAAAACGGGAGGTGGTTTTTGAAGCGTTTTTGTTGGAGAACTATTTAAATATGCTCAGAAAAAAACCAGTCATAAAAACCGACTCAATACAATTCTAGAGAGCCAAGATTTTGAAAGTTTGTGCCGGTCTTGATCACATTAAGACCGACTCAATACAATTCTAATTCTTCGTTCTTGATTATGGGTTCTTGGTTCTCAAATCATCATGCCATGTTCCTTCGCCTTGGTTTTGCTCTCTTTAGCCTTGTTATGTCACGGCGGTTTGGCATTATCAAAACCTGTCATAAACACGAAGACAGTTTCGTACGACGTAGGCGTAAACCCGTGTTCCAACAACTTTGATCTCGTCTTGAATAAATTGTGTTTGTCAATTATCAAAACCTGTGAGTCAAGACTTAACAACAGAGAAAGGGTTGAACTTACACATTCCAATAGATTTGTTTGTTATCAGTGATCATGGACTATTAAACGTAGCATGTGATGATGAGTGCACCTGGGCGATTGATTTTGGTGCATCTTATCATATTACCTCACATAGGGAGTACTTCTCATCCTATACTAGTGGTGATTTTGGCCACGTGAGGATGGGAAATGGTGGTTCGTCTAAGATCATCGGTATGGGTGATGTTTGTTTAGAGACTTCCACTGGTTGCAGGTTGGTGCTCAGGGATGTGAGGCACGTCCTAGATATCAGATTGAGTTTGATTTCAGCTGGTCTACTTGATGATGAAGGTTATGCTAACCAATTTTGTGATGGAAGATGGAAACTCTCCCAGGGCAGTTTGATTATGGCTCGAGGTAAGAAGCAGAATTCACTTTATGTTATGCAGGCCAAAGTATGTAGTGGAGATGCCAATGTAGCAGATGATGCCTCCGGTGATTTGTGGCATAAGAGGCTTGGCCACATGAGTCAAAAGGGCATGCAGATCCTTTCCAGGAAAGATTATCTCCCCGACATGCATTTCCGGTATGCCTTTAAACTCTTGTGTTGATTGTTTGGCTAGAAAACAAAATAGAGTTGCATTTCATACTCGTCCCCCACATAGAAGAAAACATGCTTTAGATCTTGTTCATACTGATGTTTGCTCTATGGATGCTAGATCACATCGTGGTGTACAATATTTTGTGACTCTTATTGATGATTTTTCTAGAAAGGTGTGGGCTTTTGTTTTGAAAAATAAAGACCAGGTACTGGAAGCTTTTTAGGAGTTTCATGCCAGAGTTGAAAGAGAAAGTAATAGAAAGCGCAAGTGTGTTAGATCAGACAATGGTGGTGAGTACAGGGGTCCATTTGAGTACTATTGCAAAAGTCAGGTCATCAAGCTTGAGAAGACAGTTCCAAAGAAACCTCAGCTTAATAGAGTTGCAGAAAGGATGATGAACAGAACCATTGAAGAGAGAATCAGGTGTATGCTATCTCATGCTAAGCTGTCAAAGTCCTTTTGGGCGGAGGCAACGTTCACTGTCGTGTACCTGATTAACCTTTCCCCTTCAGTTCCTCTTGAAGGTGATGTTCCTCAGAGAGTTTGGTCAGGGAAAGATATCTCCTATAAGCATTTGAGAGTCTTAGCTTCTAGAGCATTTGTTCACATTCTCAGAGATGAGAGATCCAAGCTTGATAAGAAGACCAAAGAGTGCATATTTTTGGGGTATTCAGAGGAAGAATTTGGGTATAGACTACAGGATCCACGTGATAGGAAAGTGATCAGAAGCAGAGATGTGGTTTTCTTTGAAGATCAGACTATCGAGGATTGTGAGAAGAAGCAGACAAATCTTTCTCCATGCATCACAGTTGATCTAGTTCCATCTCTTCATCCTGTTGCAGTCCCTCAAAATCATGGGGGAGATATGCATCCTGTAGATGACCATCAAGATGCTGATAATCATGGTGATGGTACGGTTGTGATGATATTCCAGAGTCACAACCACATTCAGAGTCACCACCACCTCAGTTTAGAAGATCCACCAGAGTGAGAAAATCTTCCACGAGACTTTTAGAGGATGATCTTATGTTAGTCACTCATAGAGGGGAGCTAGAGACATATGATGAGGCTATGTCACATGTGCACCGCGAGAAGTGGTATGATGCCATACAAGATGAGATGACGTTCTTGCATGAGAACCACACATATGAGCTTGTTGAGTTGCCTAAAGGCCAGAGAGCACTCAAGAACAAGTGGGTATACAGAGTGAAGTATGATGAGAGTAGCTCCCAACCAAGGTACAAGGCAAGATTTGTTGTGAAGGGTTTCAGTCAGAAGAAGGGCATAGATTTTAATGAGATATTTTCTCACGTTGTGAAGATGACCTCTATTTGAGTTATACTTGGCTTAGCTGCTAGCATGGATTTGGAGATTGAGCAACTTGATGTGAAGACAATATTTCTTCATGGTGACCTTGATAGGGAAATATACATGGAACAACCTGAGGGCTTTTAGGTTAAGGGAAAGGAGAACTTAGTATGTCGTTTCAAGAAAATTTTGTATGGTTTGAAGCAAGCGCCTCAGCAGTGATATAAGAACTTTGAGTCCTTTATGATTGATCATGGCTTCCACAAAACACACGCTGATCATTGTGTCTTTGTGAATAATTACTCCGAAGGTGACTTTCTTATTCTTCTTTTATATGTAGATGATATGTTGATTGTTCGCCAATACACCAAGAAGATTGCTAGCTTGAAGAAGTCATTGAGTAAGTCCTTTGCAATGAAGGACTTAAGCCCTGCTAAAGAGATTTTAGCCATGAGGATCACGCGGGATAGAAAGAACAAGAAACTTTGGCTATCCCAAGAGAGATACATTAAGAAGGTGCTTGGTAGATTCAACATGAGCAATGCTAAACCCGTGAGCTCTCCACTTGCAGGTCATATGAAGTTGAGTATGGACCATTGCCCTACAAGTGAGAAAGAAAAGCAAGAGATGAACAAGGTGCCTTATGCTTCAGCCGTGGATAGTTTGATGTATGCCATGGTATGTACGAGGCTAGAAATTGCACATTCAGTTGGGGTTGTTAGTTGCTACATGTCGAATCCAGGTAAAGAGCACTGGGCAGCCGTGAAATGGATTCTCAGATATCTTAGAGGTACCTCCAAAGTTTGTTTATGTTTTGGTATTGGACAACCTGTGTTAGATGGGTACACAGATGCAGATATGTCTAGAGATGTTGATACTGCAAAGTCTACCTCGGGATACTTAATCACATTTGCTGGAGCTGAAGTTTCATGGCAATCAAGATTGTAGAAGTGTGTTGCTTTATCCACTACTGAGGCAGAGTATATAGCAGCTCTTGAGGCAAGGAAGGAGTTGTTATGGATGAGGAATTTTCTTGAGCAACTTGGTTTGGAACAAGAAAATTATCTTCTTCATTGTGATTCTCAAAGTGCCATCCACCTTGCCAAGAATGCCGCCTTTCATTCTCAAACCAAACACATTTAGAGAATGTATCATTGGATTTGAGAAGCCGTGGAGGACAAGTCTTTAGAACTTGTGAAGATTCACGCAAGTGAGAATTGCTCGGATATGTTGACCAAGACTATGTCGAAGGAGAAACTCGTATTTTGTCGAGAGAAGGCCGATTTGTTTGCTCGTTATAGCACACTGTGTCATCTGTTACGGTGACAGTGCTGCAGTATCTTCTCTGCAGCACAGCTCGTTGATTTGTTTGCGTAGCTCTTAATTTGGTGATTTCTGCTGCGCCCCCACGAACTTACAAATGTTTCGATCACAAACACGATGATCACAATCTTACTATTTGTGAACTTCCATAAAAAAAAATAAGTAGTCTAGAATAATTTTAAAATAAGAATTTAAACTATAAATAGTAAGTTTGTGAAATTTGTAATAATAATAGAGACATAATAGTAACAAGAAACAAAAAATGAACCAAAATTTTAATAAAATACTAGCTTATAATATATATGTCTTTTCAAATTTTCTTTTGAGGGATGTGATTTCCACAAGTTCACATCTAAGGATTTCAAAACCTTCCATTACCGAGGTGTGCCTTGAAGAAGTTCTTGGGCTTGAACGCCTAACCGTTGGAGGTCTTAAGCCTCATTTTCGAATTCTTCATTACTTCATTTCGAAAGTATTAGCTCCTCGTAAGTCGAGCCATTCCAAAATACTTTCATCGGACACTCGTCTTCTCTTCGTGTTTTTGAACAATATTAAAATCAATTGGGCAAAATTCTTTTGCAATAACCTTCTTCTCATGAAGTCAAAAGTGTCTCTTGGGTATGTGTTCCCGATCATGAACATTTTCAGAGCTTTTGAGGTGCCTTTAAAAGACATCCATGTCCAAAAGAACCACACGTGGTACATCGATGTCGCGACCTTCAACCGCTCTAATGTACCAAGGGCCGTGCAAGAAGAAGGAGAAGAAGAACTACAAAAAAAGGAGGCAACACCGACAGGGGTCGATATGTCGCTAAAGGCTGAATATCTGTCGCTACTCACTTTTACCGACAGATAATTGTCTGTCGCTAGGCTGTCGCTAAAAACTCCGTCAGTAAAAGTATTACCGACAGATAAAATATAATGTCACTAAAATAATGTAATAGCGACAGACCAAAGATGTCACTAAAAAGAAAGAAGTACCGACAAAATATATATGTCGCTAAAACATGGATTACCGAAAAAAAATAGTGAGGGTCAAATCCTCTTCTGTCGGTAATACCTTAATTTTACCAACATTAACATTTATTATAACTGTCACTAAAAGTTGAATTACCCACAAAAAATTGTGTGAGAAATACATTTTTTTTCTATAGGTAATAAGTTATTTTGACCAATACTAACATTTATTATAACTATTACTAATACCATGTTTCACACCACCATCTTCTATTTAAGTGATATCAAAGAATTTCATTGACAAATAAAAAATAATACTCATACTTGTATCAACAACAATACATAATATGATAACATTTCAAAGGGTTACAACTAACCCATTTACTAGAAAGTAAACCAACATCTCAAAATTAGTTCATCATTTGCGTACGTTTTAAGCTAAAGTATTAATAGTCAAAGTGAACTAAATTAAAATACACATTGATATGGAAGATATCATCCAAAGCTTTAATGCTCGTCACTATCTACATCTTCAAGTTCATCGCTTTTAGCTTCATCATCTTTGTTCCATCGATCTTCATCATGACTTTTCTCAGTGGTTGTATTACCATCAATTGTAAGATCATCGATTTCAGATTGATTAGCCGTTGAAGTCTATGCAAAAAAATTATAAGCACATGATAACGTAATCACAAATTTTGCACCAAATTTACCTTACACTCATGCTAGGTGGCATAACTTTAAACTATATAATAAACTAAACAAAAATAAAATAAAATATGGGTAGCTAGCAATGATAAATAGAGACTAACCATTGCTTTAATGTTTAAACTTAGATTTCTAATCCAAAAATATAGTGGAATGAACGTATGGAAGAACTTAGGGGCCAAGAATCAAATAACTCTCTTATTAAAGTGCCATAAACCCCTAACACATGTTGCTACTTACTACCACTCCAATAGCCAATGAAATTAGGTAGTGTTTGGCAACTAGCATTTCATTTCAATTCATGCATTTCAATTCCAAAATTTGAAATCTTGAATTTCAAATGACAAGGGGAGGTGCATGGATTTCAAATTAAGCTTGATTTTGAATGTAAAGAATTTGATTTAAATCCAAATTCAAAATGCTCAAGTTTCCCAAACATGGAATTTAAGCCAAATCCGGATTTGAAATCCAAATCCATGTTCCCAAACATACCATTAAGGAAATTTCACCAACACGGATAAACAATGTCTCTTAAACAATGTTAACATTATTCTGCCAAGGATCAATCACATTCAAGAAAGTTCACCAAATGGGATGATGGGCTGTGATCAATGTAAGCAATGTCCAGTCATTAACCAAATCAATTTTAAGCAATCTCACCAACATGGATAAACAATGTGTCATAATTGATGTAAGCAAATCCAGTCATTAACCAAATCAAATTCAAAAAAGTTTACCAATAGGGGTAGACAATTTTCCCTAATTGAAGTTAGCAATATTCAACCTTAACCTAACAAATTCAAGTAATTTAACCAAAAGGAATAGACATCATCCCTAATTGAGCTAGTAACACAATGCCAGTTACCAATCAAATTCATGGTAAATGAGCTGGTAACACAATGCTTATTGAGACCCTTATATACATACCATGATACCTTGCAAGGTAAATGACTAAAAGCGGCCTCCACTGCCTTCTTCAGAGCCGCCACCATCCATTCCCAGGCACTTCAATCTCTATCCCCAAAATCACAAACTCAAAAAAAAAAAAAACATCAATATCTACAAACAAGCCAATCTCACATTCATCCACAAATTGATTGATTGAGAAAACATAAATCATATTCGACGAATACCTAAAAAAGATCCGTCTAATTTGGGAATGGTGAGCTTGAGCGGCCGTGAGGGAATCATGCTATACGACAAACTGTTCGAGTTTTCATGGCACAGGAACTGAACCGGACACGACAACGACCCGTCCGGAATCACTGAGTTCGGAATCGGACCTCCATGCCTCGCTGCTAGCCGATCGACGATGAAGGCCAACCGCCGGCTCTGCTCTGTGTCCAGATGCTGATCGAAGAAGCCAGCCAACCGCCGGCAGTTGTGGTTGAAGAAAAAGTCGTCGCCGGTTGCTCTGCTGCGTCGTCGTTCTCCGCTCGCGTCTCCAGCCCCTGATCCGATTCCGCGTCTCGTTCCCCTCGTCTGCCCTAACTGCCTTCCTCCTCTATAACATTAAAATTTCTCAATATTGTAAATTGGCTCCCATTTTACTAATATACTAGTACGGAGTATTTGCTAATTACCAAAATCATTTTCATCATCACATTTTTTATTTGTTGATTTGCTCTTTTATCATATGTCTTGATTCTATTCGTTCAGTTCAGTCCTTTAATTTTAACTTATAACTTAAAAAATCTGCAAATTAAAACTATAATTTTTAATTTGTAAATATTCAATGTAAAAAAATAATTTTTTATGTTTATTTTTTAGTTTTTATCTTTTAAATTAATAATTCATTTTTAATGTCATGTATTTTTGTGCGACCAAATTTAAATTGAGGTTTTTCATTTACAATTTCATGACCTCAATTTCGTGTGCTAAATGATGCATAGTTTTATACGGAATAGTTTTTTGTAATTAAGATATTTAAATTAAATTTCAATTAAATCAATACTGATAGATAAAACGTTGTTGCTAAAACTATAAACAATATCGACATATAAATTTTTGTTGCTAATACTATAAACAATACCGACAGATAAATTTTTTGTTACTAATACTATAAACAATACTGACAGATAAAGTTTTGTCGCTAAAACTATAAGCAATACCGACAGATAAAAGTTTGTTGCTAAAACTATAACTAATAGCGACAGATATTACTCTTTCTGTGGGTCAAATAATTTTTGCCTTCAAATAAATTTATCTGTCGCTAATATTCTCTTTTTAGCGACAAATAATGTTTCTGTCGCTAAGGATCTGTCGCTACTTCCCTCTTTTTTTGTAGTGCGGCGGAAGAAGGAGAAGAAGAGGGCGAAGAAGAACATGACCCGGAGGGCGAACCGGCGCATGTCCAAGAAGTAGCTCAAGTGGAATCGACTCGGTGTTCCTCTCCTACTCGAGTGTCACGCTTTACTTCATCGCGTCGCGCTGATCATTCCATCCTTCAACGGATTTTAGACGCCGTGACTTGTACTCGCACGGATGTGGCGCACACTCACATAGAAGTGACCATGCAAGGCCATCGTCTCTCACGGCTTGAGCAGCGGATGACGGAGATAGAGCGACGACCATATCTCGGACCGCGTCACAATTGCAGTGGTGGATCCCGGCCGTCGAGCTCACTTTGATTTCTCTCTCTCTTTATGTGATAACTTATTTATAATACATTGTTAAATGTTATTGTTATTATGACTCTTTTGGTGGATGATGATGTTACTTTAATGATGATAGTTATTGTTGTTCATTGATGATGTAGATTATGATTGTGTATTTATATCATTGTTGGTTTGGCAATAGTGTTCTTTTTTAGAACGTATTGTCCCTTTGTGTCATTTTTTACTAGTAGTTCTCTTTTAAAGAAAACTCTTGCAATGTTTTTTACTATCCTTCAATATCCCGGCATTGTTTAAGGGGGAAGCATATCGGTTGATAATGCCAAAAGGGGGAAGGAAGGATAGTTAAGAAAACTTGGTTTTCAAAATCGTTTTTCCGCTTATTACTCCGATTATCTTTACTGCACTTCTCTAACCTTGCAGGGGGAATCAATTTAAGAGAAGTATTTCCTGAACTCACACTTTGCTTTTTCTCAACTATGTTTGTCATTATCAAAAAGGGGGAAATTGTTGGACATGAGTTCAAACACTTTTATTATTTTGGAATATTTTTTTTGATGAATGACAAACAGGATGATTAAATTCAATCGATAATCGAAAATTTAATTATCACACACGCGATTTACGCACATTCTAGCAAACAACTTTATTCACCCCCCCCCCCCCTCTAGAGTTGCACTTTTGTCTAACAATATACACCATAAAAAATACTCTGTAATTTCATTTCATTGAAACTTAATCCCATTAATAATTTGCCAAGAACAATGTCTCTCATAGAACTTAAGTTTATACTTCCTAGGGGAGAAAATTAAACCAAGAGTAAAATATAAGAAAAGTACCAATTATAATAGAAGTTCTCTGTTTTTATGTTTTAAATAGAAGTTAAAATGTCAATAGTATCAACATCTAATACCAAACAAATAGAGATATAATGCCAATATATAATGTCATATTGTCAAAAAGCAAACTTTTTTATGAAAAAAACATAGAGTTCCTATTTTGGGGATAAAAACTATGTTTTGCTCTTATTTCAAGCGATTTCTTTACTCCCTATATGAATTCGTGACTTGGATCATAATAGGTTACTCTACATATCACATGAAACATATATATAAGGAGAGTTTCTCTCTGTTGATACTTATTGGTTTATATCTGATAAATAAGTTTTAATTATAGGCTTCTTATTGAAATATTTTTTGTTGAGTGACTTAGGTGAGAGATAAGGAAAGAGATTTTTTTGTAAATGATTTGGTCAATCCAGAGAAAACACATAGCTTAAAACTATCTAGGCGAACTTACTACTTTTTAAATCTTATAAGCAACTAATAAGTCAACTTAACTTATAAGCGCAGATGAACTCATTGGCAATGTTTGGGATCAATATTTTCGATTAGTTGTTAGCGTTTTAATAACATTTAAATTGCGTAGATAGACTTTAAAATGCTTAAGTTAAACGATGTCGTTGTATATCCTTTTTAAATTTTTTTGAAATGCTAACACTAACGCTTTTTCCAAACATACATGTTATCAACTAATTTATAAGTTCAAAATAATTTATAAATAATTTTGATCAACTTATAAGAACTGAGAAATACTTTGAGAATAATAATAATAATAATAATAATAATAATAAT
>OOIL02000691.1:0-134111 GCA_900332095.2 Cuscuta campestris
GGAGGGGTAGGAATCGTCAATTTTATGAACAGGACACCGGAGCGCCCCCGGGTCATCCCATGACATTGGTTCTCAATGTCATGGGAACCTTCCCCATACAAAATAATGTTCAAAAAATTAACTCTCAAGGCAAAAAAAGGAGGAAAAATATTTATTTTTCTTCTCTTTTTACATGAAGGTAATTATAGTACGGAGTAGTAACTAGTAACTAGTAGATGTCACTAATTTTCTCATTTTTTACTATTTACAAACACTAGTTATTGTTCAATAGCTATGCATAGATGAGCACTCTTCTTCCATCAAAGCCATCCGTTGCTTTGCAATGAAATCCTCAACTTTTCGTCTAAATTCTTCACTGCTCATTTCCTCCGTGGCTGCCGCCACCGCCGGAGCTCCGGCATCTCTTTTCCGGTGACTTACCGTCGCCGACCTTCTCAGCTCCTCATGTCCTCCTCCCCTCTTCCGATCGGCTCCTCCGCATTTTACAATTCCCCTGTTTCTTCTTCTTCTTCTTCGTCCCCTGTTCTCCAAGCCAAAATTCTTGGTTCTTCAAGGATTGCTTCAGATGTTCCTCGTACAAATCGAGGTTCTCGACGGACCCCTGTTTTTCCTGGCCGGACCGGCGGACCAAGACGAGGAATATGGCGTTTCCGACGAGGAACACGAACCTTGGGCTGATCAACGTGCCCGAGAGTGTCTTGATGAAGTCCCCGCCGGAGAGTTTGACAACGCCGGTGCTCAAGTGGCCGGAAAATCTCCAGAAAACGGCAAGAAACATGCAGAGCTCAACCAACCGGAAAGCCACGGCGGCGATCATTTGCATCTTCTGTATCTTGTGATTCTTCTTCTTCGTCTTAAGGTTGTCCGAAATCATTTTTTTTACTTGCCGGAAAATTATCAGTGGAGTTGGAATTGTATATATATGAGGGAATATTAAATTATTAATTTCTAGCTCGATTTCTGGACCAAAAACCTGTCTGGGAACACTCTGAGAAAAGAAAAATTATGGGTTTTAATAATCATATTGAAGAGTAATTAAAGAAAGATCATGCAGTTAAAAAGCTGAAGCTAAGAATTTGAAAACTAAGAGGAGAGAAAGAGGTTAAGTTTGGCAAGTTATTTGATTAGTTTAGCTCTCAAATGGAAATCGGGAGTGGGAAGGGAGTTGAAATATATATAGCCTCCCATTTAGTCATTTACTAGGGTCAAATCTTATTCAATTTGTTAGTCTATTTTCGTGTCTTATTTGGTAAAATAATATAGTCATGTCATCAATCACCACTAGTTTTATAGATTTTTTCATGTAGTTTTTAAATATGTAATTTTTATTTTTAAATTTTACACCATTTTTCATATAAAATGATTTGAAAATTATTTCAGTCAAACATCGTAACGCGCAACGAAAACTTTATTTATTGACGTAGAGAGTATTTGACTTTCTACCGTCTACAATTAAGCTCCTTGATCATTAATAATTAAATTTATATAAGATGTTAGAGTGTCATTCAACATCGGAAATCCAAGAGTAAAATAATCGGTATATAAGCCTTGAGTTGAACTAACTAATTTTTTGGATTCAATCTTTGAATGTAGTTCAGCCCAAATGTTTTATTGTCTAATCCAGTTATCCTTACCTCATTCTAAATTCTATCATGGTATCGCAGCCAGGTATACAGATTATTAAGTTTGCACAATAGCTATGTAGTGAATATTTTTTTATATAAATTGTGGTCAAATTTTGTAAAATTTGATTAAAACCCCAAATGTAAAACTCTTTTAAAGGGGAGGGAGAATTTTATTTTTCAATTTACGGATGGGAGTATCTTTTTTCATTGTATCATTATTGTTATACTCCCTCCGTCTCCCATAGATCTTATCATTAGCCCTTTTGATTTGTTCATCATAGATCTTCTCATTACTTTTTTTTAACAATTAAAATATCATAACTACCCCACTTACTTTATTTATTACACCTTACCC
This sequence comes from Cuscuta campestris, assembly GCA_900332095.2. Lineage (NCBI taxonomy): Eukaryota > Viridiplantae > Streptophyta > Magnoliopsida > Solanales > Convolvulaceae > Cuscuta > Cuscuta campestris. Next base: position 1,981 of record OOIL02000691.1, read on the forward strand.
ACCTCATTTAATAAACTCCATCCATTTTTTCAACTATCCTTAAAAACCACAAAAAATCAACACGAGAATATCTTAGGCGGACGGAGGGAGTATATATTATGCAATGGCTGGCTATATATATATGCCTAAATATTCTTGGGAATATGCTCATTTATATGTTTTGAGTTAATAATACATTTATATCGACATCCCATGATTCATGAACGAAAAACAAAGATTTGATTCTCCCCTTCTCTTTGTAAAATACCCATTTATCTACCTTTTGTGAATTGTGAGTACGCATATTGTCATGATTTATATAATAGTTTAATTTTTTTGAGATAATTGGAGAATAATTTCATAAGTTACTGCCTCAGTACTTTTTGATCAATGTTTTCAAACTTGCCCAAGATGCACAGAAGAATAGAGTTTCTTGCGATGATTACTCCTGAATTTTTCATAAATTGCACGTGTTCTCCTGAACTTTAAAAAATTGTACCAATGTTCTCTGAATTTTTAAAAATGTCGCACTAATAGTCTTTCGGCGCTAGGTTTGAGCGCGCGTTAATCACATGTTTAATTATCAAAATACATGTTCGAGCTTGATGAAGGTGTCGTGAATTGAAGAAGAGATCGATCAATTGATGACGAGCTTTATCGACCGATATCTAACTTTGGACTACCCCTACCCCTACCTACTCACCCCACCATAAGCACCCTGCATCCCTCCCCATTTTGCCCGAATGGAGGGTAAATAATTATTAGTGGCGAAAAAGAAGTGCACTCAAATAATAGGATGACCACCCAAATTAAAGCATGCATGCACTTCGAGCCTTAGTAACTAAGAAAAATGTGAAAAGCATAATAACTAACGTAACGTCGTCTCTCTTTCCTTAGCTTTTCTAAATAGGGTGTAAATTAAACATTACACTAATCTGATATGCTTATCTGATATATATGTTGATTTTCTTTGTTGGGGAAACCAAGCACCACAATAATAATTATCTATGACTTTGTTTCCAAGAACATTTTTTTAACATAACAACATTATTAATTAGTACTCCTTCCGTCTCAAATTAAATTGCATATTTATAAGATAATATACTCATACTACTATTTTCGTTAGTAATTTGATAAAATAATATACTCATGTCACTACTAATTTTGTAGATCTTTTGATGTAGTTTTTAATTAGGTAATTTTTACTATCTTTTAATTCTACACCATTTTTTATTTAAAATGAATTAAAAATAATTTCAGTCTAATATCGTAAACTGAAACAGACGATTTAAATTGGTACGAAAGAAGTATATAATCACTAAAAAATATGGGAATGTCAATAAAAAAAATATGCTTTCCTTATTTTGCTTAAAAGTCAAAATGTGTAAACTTTTTGAGACGGGGAGAGTATATTTGATCTCTCTAGAGAGTAACTTTTTGAAATGGATTTCTTTTTAACGTGGTGCAATTGACGGAGGTGGAGCAGTGGCGGATCTAGAAAAAAATATGACTGAGGGCAAACGCACGCTAAGGAGTATGGTGGGAGTTTAGGGGTAGCGCTCTCGATTTTTTTAAAGCATTTGATAATAAAAAAATAAATAAATTTAATTTCAAACAATTATTCAAATAGGAAAAAAATATTTTTAAAGTTGAATAATGAAATATGAAATACTTCGTATATCATAACATAATATAGTTATGATATTTCAAATATTTGACATGTATGTATATCTTTTTAAGTTTTTTTTACTTTTATACTAAGATTTTCTTTTGTGGGTGGGGGCAAACTAAATTTTTTACCATGATTGTTCTTTTTAAGTATCTACAAAAAAAAATTATTTTAGCAATGTGTATTGCGGAGTAAAAAAGTTGATCCACCCTTGGGGTGGGGATAGGGGTTATTGAGAGCTAAGAGAGGTAATAATCATTAATTTTTCAAACGGAGTATCATAATGACTTCAAGTCATCTAATGACATTGATTCTCAATATGATAGAATGAGAACCAAATTTTTAGTATGAGGGGGGAGAAGAATATATTATTGTGTGTTCCTTCAAAAAAAATATAAATTATATGACACGAGTCACACGACGTATATGATTGATTCGGAGGCGAGATAAAAAAAAACGTAACTATCAAAAATGCTCAATGAAACATTCCGATGAGTCGTATATGTTTATGATTTATCATCATAATTATTATATTTATTTGTGCACACGCTATTACACGGTGGAATAAAGGGGTAGCTAATGGAAAGAGTGGTGCTTTTTTTGAATAAGACTCTTAACAATAACGAATAACCATAAAAATAAAGGCGTAGCTAATGGAATATTTATTTGTCTATTTTTGACTTTTTCAATCAAAATTGATAAATTTTAAACTAAAATTAAATAAAAATGGTATTACATATTGATACAAAAATAGTTTTATAAAATTTATTATATCAAATATTTTCAAACTATTATTTTATCTAATTAACATATGATATATATTTTATTTAATTATAAGTCAAACGTTGAAAACAGTTAACCGGAAAAAATCAAAACTGACAAATACTCGAGGACGGAATAGTATGTACTTCGTAATTATGTTATGTACGAGTTCGTTTCTTATATATGTACTCCGTATATACAGAATATAAAAGACATGAATTACGAGATTGTAAAGATGCGGGGCAGGGACTATTGTAAAATTAATAAATTATGCTTTATTGCTTGAATAATAGAAGAGGAATACAAAGTATGTATTTATAGGTGGAGGAATATATTCTAGAATCCTCCACATTAATGGCTAATTATATAAGGTAATATTATATAATAATAACTCTAACTATAATATGTAACAACCATAATTATAATATATAATATTAAATATATTAAATAATTGATATATTTAACAGCTATTCTAAGATAGGACTAATTGACTTTCAATCACTCTATATTGACCTGCTATTTTGTTTTATCCACCATTTACATGATCATCGTAATATTCTTTTTAAATAGTTATGTCTTTTTTTTGTTGAACTCTTGGTCTTTTTTAACTACAAAGTACTGTATATAACCATAATTTTATAATTCTGCACTAATATTTAAATAAATTTCTTAAATTAAATTTTAATAAAAGATCGTAAATCAAAATGATACAAAAATAGCAAAAAGAAGGGAGTATTAGCCTTTTTTAATGGGTGCATTATCCATTTAGATGCACACATAATTAAGCCTTTCAAGTGGCCCAAGGCTCAGCTCTTTTAATTCCCATAGTCTTCATTGCGTGCAACCAATTGGTAAAGTCTTTCACTGAATTGTTAGTGAAGCTAATGGTTCGAATACACATATATTATATTTCCTTGCAGAGTCGCATGAAGCATCAAGAAATAAAGTGGCTAAAGATTTGTTGAATTGTGTTTAAATGATTTGACCATAAGGTAAGAATTGCTGAACATAGTTTAACTCATTGTGCATTTATTTTGCACTTGCGTTGAGATACATTGAGCAAAAGATTCGCTGAAATAGTTTAACTCATCTCATTTCACATAGTAAAACTCATTCTACCAATGTACGAATGAGTTACAAAAAGCTCAATTACTATGTGTAGTTCTGGCCGGGGACCTCGAGTATACTTATAAATGTGAAGGTATCGTAATTCGAGTGAGATTGTCATGGTACAAAATCAGATATGATATGGTATTCCCTTATTCCTTATATTGGTTATGTTCTTTAATTCTTGTCTAGTTGAAACTAATTGAGCTTCATTTGATCTCTTAAAAGCGGGAGCTGGATCAGTTGTGGGTATAAATCTGTGTCGCCCTTATCTTCTAAGAGCCTAATTCATTCAAGACATTTATGTACTATGGTTTCATAAAATGAGTGTGGATCTTAGGATCATTGAAATAATTTGTCAATGTGTTGTTTAGCTTTCTTATCCAACCTATAATGTACCTGAACTTTTAGCAAAACTTAGACAGTAATTGCGAAGTTTTTAAATTTTAATATTAATTTTTTTGTTATTCATAATTTAAATTTTGATCAAATTTCTTCTTGTATAACGCACGGATACAGTAGTTGATCCAAAAAACAATTTATCTAGCAATTAGTTGATTAATCTTTGGATAATTGTACGGAGTATACGAACAATAATGAATTTAAACTTCCTATCGGCCCAATTTAATTATACGAAAAGCCCAACCCGTCTTGGGATCTCGATGTCCATGTTAATATCCGGGCTCCGGAGTATATAACAGATGCTGAAAGTCCTAATTCTTCACCCTCGGAGATCCTCTCAGCCCTAGCTAGGTGCCGCCGCCGTTCTCCGACTTCTCCCCGTTCCGAGCAGCCATGGTACTTCTATGCTCCTCCCTTCTCATTGAATGATCGATTACAATTGTGAATCTTTGATTGCAGTTTGAAAATGGCGATATTGATTGCAGGCACCGAAGAAGGAGAAGGCTCCACCTCCGTCGTCGAAGCCCGCCAAGTCCGGTGGCGGCGGAAAACAGAAGAAGAAGGTCTGCTTCGTTGATCTAGCTTTCTGTATAGTATCCACTTTATTTGATATGGTTTTCGACTGTGTATTTGTATGGACTAGTAAGATCTATCGAAGTGATAAAAAATCACTCTTTCAAAGTAACATATTGTCCGCATTATGTGATTGTGAAATTGCAGAAGTGGAGCAAGGGAAAGCAAAAGGAGAAGGTCAACAACATGGTGCTTTTTGACAAGGCCACTTACGATAAGCTTCTCACTGATGCCGCCAAATACAAGCTAATTACTCCCTCTGTGCTATCAGAACGTCATAGGGTATGTGAATATATGCTTTTGTGATATTCTCGAAGTCATATCTCATATCATCATATATGTAGCATTGGTTAATTTGGCTTATCTTGCTTATAATCAGAAATAACATTGGTTGTGAGTTGATTATTTGACTGGAATGGGTTTAGCTGACACTGTGATTCCAAAAATTTAGCATGTTTTCTGTCATTTTCACAAAACAATCATTATCAAACATGCTCTTATTCACTGAAGATGACTTGCCTGAAGTTTTAGTCTGTTTGAAGCTTGTGTGACTTATAAGATCCCATGTAGTTGGGTTTTGAGTCGTATGTAGTTCAATAACTACAATTGGATTGCGTTTATTAGGTGTAGGACATGTCCTTCAATGGCTGGTTATTCCCAATTCCTTTAGCTGAAGTAGGTGGTTGGGATGGTTTGTCGCTTTGCTGGATGTGTTCAGTTTGGATATTATCACTTGCTTAATCCTTTCTATTTGAAATATTTTAGTTATGCCTCACTCCTAAAGCAAATGCAGGAGAATGGAATGGATACTGATGTGCTTTCCTAGTATAGAATGCAAGCATTTCTCATTTTTATCTAAATGAAAGCTGAATCTTGTGAGCTGCAAAAAAGAACACTAGCTCTGCTCATTTGTGCTTTCATTGAAGCAGAAATGTGTTTTTGCAGATATCTTTATCTTCATATATAAATCTGTAAACAAACATATTTAAAATACTCCGTGAGGGAGATTGACAGGTTAAAAAATCCCAAGAGAACTTGCTTCATACTCCCAATAATTGTATTTGGAAACCAACTATTCTTAAGAAATTAAAACACGTAGTAGGTATGAATGTCAATACTTATTTGCATAGATAGGAATCTTCAAATGAATGTGATTTGCCTTGCTACCCAATGAACTATTATTGTGTTTTTCAATTTCCTTGTTTTTCATTGACACGTTATTCCATATTGTTTGTCTTTGGAACTGTAACTTGGTCGTTATTGTCAAACAAACATTGCAGATAAATGGCTCGCTTGCTAGAAAGGTAATCATTGAATTGGTGGAAAGAGGGTTGATTAGGGAGGTGTCTGTACATGCAAGCCAGCAGATATACACCAGAGCAACCAACTCTTGAGAGATTCAACCTTTGTATCGAGAATTCATGTGGTCACTCTTATCACTCTCTGCTCTTGTGCTTTGAGTTTAGAATGTCTTCCCTTTTTTTGAATTCGTGCATGTCTACATTTTTCAACTACTACTACATGACTACTAGTACCAGGGATGAAGTTGTTTTGTTCACATTTTAGACTTTAATGTATTGTTTTGGCATGTTGATTTTCTGGTGTTTTCCCCATGGCTATATTTGATTTCCTTCATCTTTATGAATTAAGATGAATACTTGTAGAATTGTTGGGGTTTGGGAAACTCAGTTCATGACCTCCCTCCTCTCACCACCCCTTCTTCAATGAGGCCTTAACCATCAACGAGGCCTTATTTTTTCTTTGTTTTTCCTTGAAAAAAAACATTCTACACCTAATCTAATCTTTTTACACACATCCACAATACACATGTATTGAACAATAAGGATGTTCGTTGATATTAAGATGGGCTCCTAGCATGGTACAAGTGAAAAATGTCTATTTTCGTTGTTTTTATCTCGTGCTCTGCTATTTTCTGTGGGGTCTTAATCTTTAATTTTTAATGGACGGCTAAGTCGTCAACAATTCATTGATTAAGTTTAAGTGTTTGAAAAAAAACTTACCATGTTCCTTGTAACAATGTTTAGTTTTAACGTTTCAAAATTAAAATACTTTGTACATTATTAAAAAAGTTATCTAAGATGTTAATGTTAATTTAAAAATATAATTTTCAAATAAAGCCTAAATAGCTACTCTTCACTTTCAAAAATTCAAAGAATTTTTCCGGAGATCCAATAAAGATGCTTCCTGCACTTCAAAATTAACTTTTCATTTATTTCTGTTGGAAAATATTTTCAACTTTTAATAATATAAGTGTGTGATAGCTTTTGTTTTTATAACTTTGAAAACTTTTAAAGTGCATTTTTTTAAAACCTATATTCCGTATTAAAAATAAGTGGAAATTTTATTTTTGCACATGGTGAGGCATTGTATTTAAGTGAAATGAACACTTCATGTATTGGAGAAGTATAAATTTTTGAGGGGGGGCTTGTGAAGTGGGGGGGGGGGAGGGGGGGCATTCCCCACATTATAAACTTGTACTCATGGATTTGTCCGTAAGTGAATGTTCGATTGTTGTTTTTATCAAATCTAATTATCTCAATTCAAAACAAAATCAATGCCAAATTGCCTGAATTTGTGTCATATTGCCCTAAAATATCATAAACATCATGGGTTAGAGTTATGATACACATCTCCTACTTCCAATATAAATATTTCGAATTTTTTTTACAAAGTTTAAGAAAAAATAAAATTGTATGGTGAAAGTTTATGTAAAGAGAAAAAGTGATGTTTTTTTAACCCACAAAGATAGGAAAAGTAACAAAATAAAAGTTCATGTTTTTTTACACACAAAACAAGACTATTATCATGTACTCCGTATTACGTAGCTATTATCATGGAGTAGCATTTAATAGTAATGTTTGGTATTATATGTTCATTTTATTGACATTGTAATTCTTATTCTAGAAATAAAACATAGAACTTTTATCTTGATATTTTTATAATGTTTTAATCTTTTTCTTTATGTTTTAATCTTATTTTGGTTTTCTTTACCATTACTCTAGAGTAAATGGTAAAATAGATGCAAAAAGGGATGATGCCTAGGACTCTAGGTATAACCCATGTCACCGGCGATGTAGAGCGATAATAGTCCACTCGATCCAAGGGACGAACATTTGGAATTTTCTAGGGAAAGATAAAAAAAGAACATTTTGCTACCTTGTTGTAATTGTATAATAACAGCAGGTAATGTTGTCTTTTTGTTTTATTAGTAGTTAAAAAAACTTCTTGAGTTTTTTTTTTTAAAAAATGTTTTTGTTTGTTATTTTTAATAAATTTCTTGAGTATTTTTTTGGGTGACAAATCTTGGAAGAGTTACTGGAAAGTAGTTATTCAAGTATTCCAAAACAACAAAAAGTAGTATTTCGATCGTAAAATTAATTGTTCCTACCCCTAAGCCCCCATACCCAACTCGTCTCTTACGCACATCCGCACCCCCTCCAATTGCACTATCCAAATTTTTGTTAACTTTAAGGTTAATTTATATTTATTGTTTAATCAAAGTTTGTTGAGTTTGACAGAACAAAATCAAATTGCATGAATACACTTGAACAAAAGTATATATTTTAATGTACATTTATACATGCATTTGATCACAATACATACGTTTTACAGTGTTGCCAAATACAGTACAACCTGACATTTGATCATCCACAGTTACAATTCATTTCCATTGTACAATGAATGAGCAATCACCCACTTGCTGCTCAAATGCATATAAACCAAAATAAGGAGAGTTTTAACATTAAGCCAAAGAGGCAAAAAAACAAAAACAAAAAAAAGTTACTTTCTAAGACCAGATGTTATTAGGTCATCCAAACACCAATCCGCAAACTACTACCTCATTCCACCGTTGGTCCCGACTTTCGGTGGTTTCTGATTTTATGCACGACTATGAATTTCTTGTCACTTTGGTCTGTTTCAGTCACATTGTGAAATCAACTGAAAATTGTAAAGGACCAAAATTGGTAAGAAATTTATAGTTATCTACCAAAACTCCAAATGAAGTGGAAAAGTGAAAGTCATGGACCAAATGTGCGAATAAACTAATAGTCGTGGACAAAAAGGGTAAATTTTTTTCCCTTACATGGGGGGCCCCGCCAAGCTACCATCACGAAATCACGCCATAACAGGAATTCCCTCTTGGTTGTTTGTTTCAGAAGCCACTAGTTCCAAACTACGAAAGACCCCTTATTCTGAAACTTGCAGGGTTGAAAGCCCTTCATGCCTTTTCCCATCAATGCCATGGCAGCTATGCTGGGAAAGTGTCGCTTTTGAATTTGCTCTGCTTCCAAACATGCACTCTCGGGCTCATAACCCCCCTCCACTTCAGGAACCTGCAGAGATTTAGTAGCTCTATCACGAAGCAACCTCTGAATCCAAGGGTATGAAGTCAGTTTATCTCTACACGACTTCAAGTTCTCAGCAGCAGAAGAGGACTCGCCGACATTGTTCCTAGTAGTACATTTATCTTGAACCATCCATTCTTTGCCTTTATTTTTATTAGACGTCGGTTCAGAGCATGCTTTACCATGAAACCCGGTGTGCTGCTGCTGCTTATACTCATGAGATGAATCCTCTTTTATGTTTAAGCTCCTTGTGCCAAGGGCCATATTGTAGAGATTACTCAATTTCAAACGCTTCACGAATCTGCTGCTTGGGTCAGATCCTGGAAGATCGGACTGAAACAGGACGGGTTTTGAATTGTTGTTCTGGTCATTGTGAGCAATGATGAATGATTCCATGTCCAAACTGTGCGTGTTTGAACTTAGTTCCAAATTGTCTGATGAAGATGCTTCAGCTGGTATGCCAGGAGTGTACGAGTTTACTATATCATTAGGTGTCTTGTTCTTCTTAATGCCATCACATCTAACTCCTCCCATGGGTGTAAGATGGCATGATTTTTGGCCTCTTTCACACTCCTGCAATTAAGCAAGTTACTCTTAAACAAACAAAAAAGATTCGCTTGACTTGTTTTAAATTTTATATATGCATGCATAGATAAACATATGTATGCATGCATTATGTGTGTGTTTGCAAACACACACAGATATTTTTAACTATCCCACACTGATGGGTGGATTATGGAACCATAGTCTATCTTTCACTTGTATTATTTTCATGCAAAACCTAAGCATGATGAGTGAGGAGGATTAGAGTTACAAAACTTTTCTATACATCAATTCTTACAACGTTTATATCTTTCACTTGCATTATTTTCATACAAAGTCTATTTCGGGATTGAAAACTAATAACACAGATCACCGTACTAAAATTTCACAAATATAAAAAATTGTTCTGTAGTTCGTACTAAATCATATCACACATTTTTTAACATGTTTTATGACTAGATATTAATCTAACATTATCTAGTTAAATGAAGTATGAAACAGTTTTGGGTTATGAAATTTTAGGATGATGATCTGCGTGTTGGTAGCTTTCAACCCGACTGTAGGTTTTGCTTGAAAATAATCCAAGTAAGCATTGTTGATGCGAACCGGAAAAGAGCAATACTTTTACTATCACGATTAAGAGACGTCCAGTTGAAATTATTATTTGTAATGATTGGGATGATTGTGGATGTTGGAAACACTTTAATGGGCTTTCAAAATCACATGGGGGCATGAAGCCTGATCCAAAATATTTTGGACTGAACACAATGAGAGCTGAAAAATAATTTGTCTAGATGTTAATAACTTAATATTATGAAATACTGAAGATTTTCTCTTGAACCGTGTGACTGAAACTTGTGAGAATTTCAAAAATACATATATATTAATGCAAAAGTTACACTTTGCTTGTTCCAACAAATTCTAGAATCAAAGTATTGACTAATGGTGTCAATTACCACATATAATCCAGGGTTGCATTAGTTGTAAAAATGCATCTATAAAAAATGTTGTAGCTTTAACCCTTCTATATAATTGAAGAGAGCTGGATATATTTCGCTTAATAAATGCCTGAGTAGTATTAGTAAATACACACATTTTTAAATATTAAATTCTGCAGAAAAACAAAGTCAAATCTCATCATCATGATGATAAGAGACAGTATTATTTAGAGCTGAGATACAAGCTTTGGGTGAAAGTAAAGATTAAATGGCACTGTATGCATAAGTTCGTGTATAGTTTAACTTTATCAAGCGGTTAGAAGTCGAAAATCTTCACGCCCTGAATGCTATTCTATAATGCACTTCATGTTATGATTGTATTAATGTTATAGGTAATGAAATTTTATAAAAGTGAAACTGAAGCTTCAATTTGTTCTTGCACAAACAGAAGTGTGCAAATGGGAAACTAGTCGTATCTTTCTCAACACGAAATATATGATGGTGAGATTGATATATCGTACAAATAATTTGGAAGACTAGTCGTATCTTTCTCTTAATAAACAGCTCATACTCCTCAAAGTAGAGGGTAATGCACTTTACATTATGTGAATATGACATCTCTTGATTTTTAAACTTTTAGTTGAGCTTTATTGTTTATTTTTTGCGCTCTTATTTATCATATGAGCTTGGTTTAAAAAGTTTTTAAAAAAATTGTGAGTTTTATGTTGTATTGTGGTGCTTGAGCGGGAGGTCTCTTCTAATAAGTCTCTCTACTTTTGAGTACCCCACGCCCTACTTTTGGGGAGATTCTTCTGGGTTTGTTGTTATGTTATATTGTGGGATTTGTGGCAAGCTTTTCCTTTCATGTTATTGAGTTTTGTATTGGTTAGTGGTGAGCTTAAGCCTTTAATGATTGGGTTGGTTAAACAATAATGAGAAAAAAATGAGTTGGTCGAAAATATGTTACATTACTGTGAGCTTAGTATTGCATGTTAGTCAGCTTTATAGTTGCAAGCGGTGGTGGGGTTAGGTTGTGTTCTGTTCGCCTGATCTGATTTTTTTGAAGATCTGATCAAGTTTAATTAGATCTGATCTGGTTTGATTGCAGTTATAATTAAAGGTGTTTCTGATCTGATGTGGTGTGATTATAATAAGAATAAGTAATAAGAAGAAAAAATTAGTTGAACGGAATGCTGCCTTTGTGGGGAACCATTATTGATCTATATATATATATATATATATATATATATATATATATATATATATATATATATATATATATATATATATCAACTGGGTTGTTGTTTATATATATATATATATATATATATATATATCATAGCTTTCATATAATTGAAATACATAAATGAAACTGACTTTGCCCTAATTTCAAAATAATCTTACTATCTCTGAGCTTGTTTTAAATTTTTGTATCGTTTTCTTCCAATAATTCCAATGTTCTTCTTCAATTCCTCCCTATTTTCTCATTTAATATTTTATGAGTTTTGAATGGACTTTAAAGTGATGGGTATATGGAGAATAAAGCGGTAAGCTATTCATGAGAAGTGAAGGATAAGGTATTGTACCTTTTTAAATAGTGAGGAAGAACTAACACCTGAAACAATATAAGTGAGAGAAATTCATTTCACAAAAAATATTCATACAAAAAGGAATATTATAGATTGTCCAATATTTAGCTTATCAACACACTATAGATGCTAGAGCACATAAAATGGCAATCAAGAAGGAAGAAGCAAAGATGTATGTGTGTACCTAAGAGCTGGGTATTTCCTGGAAAGGCATCAAAATCCATGGCATCAGTTTCAGCGGACGATTCATTCTTTGCATCAACTTCTAAAGGCTCAACAACTCCAACGTCTTCTTCAAGTTCACTGGCGGTGCAGCTATCCAGAAGCCGAAGCTTTACACCTTGCTGCTTCTGACTCAAAGCGGAAGGCAGTTTGTCTAAACTGCTGAATATTCGTTTATTGAACTCATTACATGCTCTTGAAGTACCAACAGTTTGATTCTGTTTGCAGATATTCACATCGGATTCATTCATAATTAACAAACTGTGTGTTGTTTGAGAGAATCTAGGGTAACAACCCTTTAATCCCACAACAGAATCCACAGTAGTGCGTATTCTCATTGTCTTCATGTCATGCAAGGAGTGAGGGAGCTCTTCCGGCATGCATATATTATTTAGTGTCTTGTTTGGTTCAGTTGCTTCTAAAGAAGCATCATTGCTTTGGAACTCTGCCAAACGAGACCCATTCTGCAACTTCTGGAACCAGTCCCCGTTCACTTTCAGAGATTGCCTTCCACTTTCCATCTGGCTTTCATGGTTATGTTTATCTCCAAGCACTCGGCTACTGTTTGGTAGATGGCTTTTAGAAACTCTATCAATTAGCAATGGCATCTCAGTCAGGGTGGGATCATCTTTAAGCTTTCCATAACCAAATCTATAGGGAACAATATGCGAAACGGATTCAATGCAATTGCCAACAGTAGGCACTGATGCAACAGTGTGGCTATGTCTGAAAAAAGAATGAGGTTTCACGCGTCTGATAGGATTCTGAAGTGAGGCTTCTGACTCGGAATAGTTCTTCCCAGATGAGATAGCAGTTGCAGAAGTAGTGTTTGGCTCATTATGAGGCTTAAAGGAAAGACATTCACGAGGTTCTTGACAGTCCCTAAGAGGCAACTCATTTCTACTGACCATTGACATAGTGGCCGAGTGATGAGAGCTTTCTACTTTAAAGTTTCCAGAAAATGCTCTGAAACTCTGGTTCACAACTTGACGAGTTTGAGATCCAATGTTTCTTAACTCTCCAGCACTCTGAAGTTCGACTTCATCGATTTTCTTCTTGCTCTCAAAAGGATTGTTAGGAGCACGGAAGCCTTGTGATGTGGAATTTTGACCGGATCCAACCCATCGCGTTACCCAAACAGATTGAATTGATCCGGTTCTCTCATCACACTCTTGATACGATTGTGCAATGCTCTCCGACATGATGAAATATGGAGCTTGAGGCTTTACCCTTTTCCAATTGTATTTTTGCCTTCACAGGTTCATGTCAAGCTCATTTCAATGTTCTGATAAATTAAATATGCAAATATGAAAAAGAAGGAAAAAGCGCATAAATCCAATAGCTTATTCCATTCATTCCACAATTTTTTTTTGAAGAAAAAAAAGGTTCGCCACTAAATCTCTCTTACCTCATTCAGCTTACACTTATAATTCTAGAACTACAAACCAAATCCGAATTGGTGAATCACCAGAGTAAGTAAAGAAGAGCAAAAATGATCGAATCGAGGACAAATATTATAAACACGAATGAAACAGAAGGGAATCAGGCTGTGTTGACTCGAAGTAAAACCTAGAAAGTTACCTCTGGTATTGAGTCAGAAGTTGGCTGGTACATAGGGAGCAAGAGGAGACGGAGGTAGGCACCGTACAAACAGATCGGACCACGGCGGCGGCAAGCTGCGACAAAGGTGAAAGGAGAGAAGGAGCGAAGAAGATGGCCAGCGACACCTAGAAATGGAATAACAGCGCAGATCAGAGGTCTTTCCTGAAGATTTATAAACCTGTGGCTGAGGTTCCTCAACATCTTGTCCCACCTACACTCTCTCTACTCCATAATTGGTATAATTGGTGCTTTTCATATTTAGTCCTCTGTTATCAAATATTACCATTGTAGTCCTTTTTTAAGGGTACATTTCCACAAATGGTCCTTTTTTTATCTTCTGCCGTGTTGGTATTAATTTAAAGGCTAAAAGTATAATTTGACATCAACATTATGTCTAGTGATGTGTTCTGATATTGGTTAAGCGGATAACACAAAAATAATGACTATGATTGTGGGCTAGGATTCTGACAAAAGACCACATTTGTAGACTATAGTTGTAGTAAAAAACGACTGTAATTCACAAACGACGTAAACGGAATAGTCTTTAAAATTGTGTATGACAAAAAAGATATATTATCATTGTGAAATTACACTTTTAGCCCTCAAATTAACACCGACATGATAGAATATCAAAAAAAGGAGTATTTGTGGAAAGGTACCCATAAAAGAAGGACTACTGGGGTAATATTTAATAATAGAGGACTAAATAATGAAACCCCCCTATTATAAAGGACTGATTATAGAATTTACTTTACTTTTTTCTATGAAAAAATTCATACATTGATACTCTGAAATTGAATAATTTACACTACTGCTTTCAGGAATTATTTATTCCTATACCAATACTTTGGCCTGTCAACGAAATAGAATATGTGGCATTTTAAATGATGATTGTAAATTCTTAAGTATGTGTTAGTAACTACGTAGTGATATAAACGAACAGAAAATAATGTTTCAGATAAAATAAAGAATTTTAAAATACATATTTCATAATCAAATTTATATTCATTGAAAATATTCTTAAAATATAAATTCTGGACTATATAAACTTTAAAATTTTCTAATTGTTTATCTGAAACACTATTAATAATTTGTCCGATTAAAATATAAACACTTCATTTTTTAGTTTTAATGCATTTTTATTTTAAATCGACATGGAGGTGGATAATTATACACATTCAAGGTATTTTATTTATTTTTGTAATTCATTACCAACTCATACTTAAAATTGTCTAGTCACCATTTAAAATATCATGCATTCAGTTTAGTTGGCACCTTGGAGGATTGGTGTAAAATTAAATAACTTCTGGGAGCAGTAGTGTAAATTACTTAATATCAAAGTATCATCATATAGTCATAAATTTCGTAGAGTATTCATGTGAATTTTTTTCTGTGGAATACTTAATTTTTCATGATTTTTAATACAAAATTTTAATTATTTATAATTTTATTTATATAAACATAGGTTACAAGTATATGATACTTGAAAACTTTGTTTCAAAATGAATATTTTATACTTTAAAATCTGTATTACAATTTTATGTTTTTTTTGTAATTTATAGACAAAATATATAAATTTTGACTACATAAAATGGTACTTTAGAAGCTTGAACCACGATTGAAGATGGAGTACTATTCCATTGTAGACGGAAGGGTCAATCGCCGCACGAAACGGTCACCGTGACGGTCCATTCCAGTACGAAAAATTCAAATTTTAAAATTGTAAAATCTTATTTTGCTACTTTTCAACTATAAATCATTATTGCTATCATTCCAAAGTTGAAAATAACATTTCGATCCATTCTAAATTTAAATCATTGAGTGACGGTAAGCTATGAATTAACACTCGACGTTAGACTGATACTTATCATAGATGTTATATGATGATGATTATCAGTAAATATTGATTATGATGATTAAAATAGTGTCATGTGTAAGTTTGATTATATAAATGATGATAAACTTATCTTGATTAAATATCAAAATATTATTAGGAATAAAAAAAACCATATGATAGTTGTGATTGAATATGTTTGTGTGAACATCTTGGTTAAATGATGACTGTTAACAACTAAGGCTATCTAGAAGAACTTTAAGGTGGACCACATGTGACCAATTTAGTTGGACCTTGTGGATATGATGTTTGGTGGTCAGGGTTAAAACGTACGTACGAGATCTACAAACAAAACTTGAGTATCCAGTCGTTTGGGAGTACCACCCAAACCGACAATGACTAGACCACTGCTCGGTTTTGAGCGTGACCAGACTCATATGATAGATCATCGATTCTTGTATTTTGTCTTAAACAAATTATCAATATAAAGTAGCCTTAAACTAATTATAGTTTAAGAGTCTCATTATCAATATGAATTAGCCTTAGACTAAGAATAATTTAAGAGCATTCTTATGATTTGACTTTAGCCTATAAGAGGTTAAGAATAATTGTTTATGGTAAAGTTTGATATAAAGCTATCTGTGACAAATGATGAATATTGTGATAACTAAAATGACACGTAATTGTTGTGAGTTGTGGATGAACGTCTGTACAAACCTGAATGATAGATACTCCGTATTTTTTAGTTAACTATATTCGTTACAATTTACAAAATAACAAAGACGATTTTTAAATATAAAGAGTGAGTGTTTGAACAGATATATGTGATTGATATTGTGATAGAAATTATTCTGTAAACTCTTTTGTTGTAACATGGTACCACTCAGCTTCATTGCTGAGTGTGTAAATTTTTCATCGTTCCATACATAGGCATGAGAAAGAATAAATGTTGAGCATATCATAGAGGGTACTGAGATGAAGGTGATGTATGAACGTGCACAAACTTACTTTTATCACATGTTAAGTTATGGGTTGACCATACTGTTGTAAATTACAAATCACTTCCGCACTGTTTTGAATAATTATACTCCGACGTTTTTCCAAAATATTTCGCACAATTTTTTTAAATAAAGCTTTAAATATTTTGAATTGTGATGTTACCAAATTAATACTTTAGTCCGAAAGGGGTTACAGACCTAGACAGATTAGGATGTTACAAAATCAATTTATTATGCTATACAACTATGAAGTATATTTTTCAAAATTGTATCTCCCTCAAAGAAATAATTTTAAAATGCACCAAGTTACATTAAAGTTAACGTGTTAAACTAAAAACTTTCCTCACAAAAAAAGTTAAACTATAAACCAATATTTTTTCGGATGCTAATTATGGTCAAAATTTATAACCAAATTATAAAATTTATTTTGGGACAATGAGAATACCACACCCTATAAAATATAAATGGAGTATTAATATTATGTAGATGAATAAATAAAAAACTTATTTGTATGAGTGGTATGACTCATTTTAAAATTCGTTTTTTTAGAGAGCCCTATAATTCAACCCGGACAAAAGCAGTATATTCATTTACGCCGTATTTATTTTTGTTTATATCCAGTGGTTTTCTAATTTTCGGATCCAAAGTCTTGTTGTTTCAGAATTCCAGGTAAACACAGTCGAGGAAGCGAAGCAGGTTATACAGATTCCGGCGACACTTTCCGATCAGATCTGCTCGTCTTCTCCTCTCTCGGCTGCTCGGAACCTACCGAAGGTGCGACTTCCTATTATCTATCAACGAAGAACACATGTATTAATCATATATTCACATGCTCTCTTGTTGCTGCTCCTGCTCGTGGATCGTTAATTTTCCGATGATTTGAATCCCTGACGAGTTCGCAAATAGAACCGAGTTCGGATTTATGATATAGATGATTAGTTCCTGTCCTGGATCTCATCCCGGTCCACTTTGATTTTGGATCTGTAGGACTGGGAGTTTGATGGAGGGCGTTGGAGGCAGTGCTGCTGCCGCCGTGAACCAGCAGCGGCATGAATTTTCGAAGATTTTTCAGTATTATTTGGACAAGAGCACGCCGCATGCCATGTATAGATGGATTGGGACTTTTGCTCTAGCATCTCTCTACGCTTTGAGGGCGTATTATGTCCAAGGGTTCTACATTGTGAGCTATGGTTTGGGAATCTACCTTTTGAATTTGCTGATTGGTTTTCTGTCACCTCTCGTTGATCCAGAGCTCGACCCTTCGGATGGTCCTATGCTCCCCACTAAAGGTTCAGATGAGTTCAAACCTTTCATTCGCCGCCTCCCGGAATTCAAGTTCTGGTATTCTTCTCCCTTACTTTTAGTTCTAGGCCTCTATCTGCAAGCCTGCAACTGATTTCTTTTACTTTTTTTTGTTATAATGACTTTGGGATAACAAATTAACTGTCTTAATTTTGTAGAGCCCTTGTAGGTATTGTTTTTTACTACTCACACTACACAGTCACTGATTTTTTGTAGCCCTCTTTGAGAGTCTCTTTATTTCATTGAGTAGATAATAGATTTAAAGTTTGCGTACATCTTGCTTCCTAAACCTGGGAAAATCATACTCTTGTGTGGTATTTACGGTGTTTATTTGGTTTGATTTGATAATAATCTATGCTGAAGCAATCAAACAAGCCCAAAGGTTGATAATAATACATTGTCACTCTTGGTTGTCCATAATATCTGAAAGTAATTGATACGGAGTAGAATAATTTCTATTGTTCTCCATCAGTAGACTTTAAGCTTTCATAACTGTGTTGGTTCAGGTATGCAATCACAAAGGCTTTCTGCATTGCCTTTGTCATGACTTTCTTCTCCATATTTGATGTTCCTGTGTTCTGGCCTATATTGTTGATCTACTGGATTGTCCTCTTTGTCCTCACTATGAAGCGCCAAATTTCCCACATGCTCAAGCATAGATATATCCCATTCAACATCGGAAAGCAGGTGAGCTCATTAAGTTCTCCTATGTCCATATCATTTAGCTAGAGCTGTAATTAGTAGGGCAAATGCACACGATAAGCGTGACAACACATATTTAGAGGATGTTTATGTGTGCTTAATTTTTTTGAAAAGTGATTATTTTGATAATAGAATCTAAACCCTTTTCAAAGTTGCTTCTAAACTTTTGCTTCTTTGTCTCCAATACAAATTGATAAACAAACACTCCAAAATGCTTCTATTCAAAGAAAAAGCTAAGAATCATTTTCTAAAGCAGTCGCAATAACCCCTTGGGGCATGTTTTCTTCAACTTATTCTTATTACCTGTTCTTAATGGAACAAGATCAGACTTGATAAAAAACAACTTTAAATTTAACTACAATCATATGAGTATTAGATTAGACTAGATCACACCAGACCTAATCTGGATCAAATTTAATAAGATCAGACGAAGAGAACATGCCCTTAGTCTCTAGTCTTGGATTCTTTTGATACTTGGTGCACGATTACTTGATTAGTGACCTTTTTTTGCTTAATCAGCTTAGCCTATCAGTCAAACTGTTTCATGAAGCACTAACGTATTCCATGAATTTGTTAATAATGAAAATAAGTAGTGCAGAATATATTATTTTAGTCATTATTTTAGTCAAAGTTTTGAGAATGAATTATAATCACAGTTCTGTTAGATTTAATTTGGTTTGTTCACATATAACCGAATGGGTTATGGCTCAATGTTCAGGTCACTTAGTTTGGAGTCAGTTAGCGTGTCTTTCATACTTAATTAATTAAAAATAAAAGCAGCTAGGTAGTTTGCAAAAGATAGGTCCTGGTAGTTTCTTAAAGTTGTGTTGGTTTGTTCTTTCTTTATATTTAGAGAACACAAAAATATTATTCTGTTTTGCTTTGATCCGATTCTGCCTATCAAGTTCTACCCTCAAATTTAAGATATTGATTTCTATAATTTATTAACGTATATGGCGTATATTTAAACCAATTCATTATGGTTTATTTTGATGATGATGATGATGATATAACAGAAGTACAGTGGGAAGAGAGGAATAACAAGTGGGAGAAGTCCGAGAGGGGACTAAATTTTGTGCATGTTTGTGCTATAGAGTAGAAGTTGCTGGAATTTGTGTACTTACAAGTGTAATATGGTACCAGTAGTATATTACTCCCCAAAAGAATGCAATTTCATTTCTGCATTATTGTTGACAGTGAATTGGTTATACTTAAGATGCCCATTTATATATGTTTGCCCATAATTTGTTGCATTTGTATTTTGTAGTCTATTGATTCCATGTGATTATTATAGTGCCTTTGACAGTCTGCACTTCAGTTTTGGCCTTTATTTCCACTAAGGTTAATGAAAAAGGATGAGCCCCATTCCCAAGGGTCTCTTTCGACCCGGTTGGACGGTCACTGAGAGGAGGTAAATTGGACTTTAATTACAGATTGGCACAGTAGAACCTACACCTGAAAAATTACTAGTGATTGATATCTCCAAGTAATTATAAGCGATTGATATTCCCCATTAATTACAAGCCAGTATTTTCTGCCAGTATTTTCTGTCCCCAAACCATGTTTCGACTCCCTTTCTTCCAATCAAAATTTGGCATATGACCTACTCTATCCCCTCATTTCACACAAACTCACCTTAGGGGTAGGATAGGAGAGTATATTTACATGCATGAGGAGATGTCAAATTTTGATTGGTGGGACAGGAAGTTTGGACATGGTTCGGGGACACTGAATCCCGGCCCTTGTTTACGAGCGATTGATACACTACAATTTGTTTACATTAAACAGATACAACACAAATATGGATTGAGTACTTCTAAAGAATGCATTTATTCAAGTAAAAGTGTCACACTAGAGTTATTGGGATGTGGATGTGTGGTGTTGTGTTGGTCAACTAAGGTGTGATACTCTCATCTCAAAGCAATTGTAGGCATTGCACACATTTGACATGCCAAATAATTTAATGAAGTTAAAGATTATAATGGAATATAATTAAATAAGTAGACTAAAAGTAACAAACAAAAAAATAGTTCGAGGAAATAGAAAGATTCATTTTATTACAAACATGGACTGGATATACACGGTTATTCCAAACCTCACCAACATGTACTTTCGAAACATATGGCGAAGGGCTTCGTAGTGATAGGCTTACACACATATACTAAGGGTAGAGATAGGTTGACTCATGATATCTTCAACCAAACCAAAGGAAAAAAAACTATGAAAATTCTCACAAACACTTGACAACAAAAGGATGACCAAGGGGATTAAATAGTAAGGGCGTAAGGCACATATAGAAATGATTTTGAGAATCGCTCTCACGCTCCCACATTGGTATTGATATACTCTTCCACGCTTGTATATTTGACATCGGGATAAAGCTCGGATGCCTCCACTCCGAAGGACGGTTCAATTTCAAAGTTTGTGTGGTCGCCCCTCACAAAGGCGGAGTGAGAGATTGATAGCCCCACATTCAATGGAACCGCGGCTTCTGTATGCACCAACACAAAAAATATCATATGTATCAGATCATATTACAAATTCTCTCATGTGTGTTTGTAAGTTTCACATGTATTTGTAGCATTTGAAGACCCATTGACAATGTGGAAACCCCAAACTCATATTGTAGTAGTTAAGGCGAGGAGAATCAAACATTTATAAATGAATCTAGACTATAAATAGAATTCAAGATGTCTTTATAAAACTCTAGCTAGAGTTCGCCAAAATCTTCTCAATTTAGAAAAAGATTCAGTTAAGGGGCATCATAGTAATGCACAAGAAGTTTGATGCAGAGAAAAGAGAAGATGGGATTGACCTTTGATGTTCTTAAGAACTTGTTCTTCCGGAATATATTCCTTTTCAAGAGATTTGCCAATTTTCTTCTCGTAGATGGCGACGAGGTCATTGAAGGAAATGATGTTTTTGGGAGGCCTGACATAGAGGATTTTGTTCAATGTCCTTGGATCATCCACTGCCTTGATGGTATATGCAGCTATGTCTTCTTCCTTGTTGAAAACAGCTGCAAGATATTACATTCATCAACTAATCAATTAACACTCCTACTCCATAACTTCGGGGTTTCAATGGAGGATAACAGTTTAGCTTCAACTTGCCTTTGGCAGTGCCATCGCCCAGAATAATAACTTTGTCTGTGGGGGGAGATTGTGAACCAGGCTGGGCCAAATTCAGAAGGAAGTAACCGCTGAAGAAGAAATTCGCAACGAAAGTGTGCGGTATTCCTTCCGCCTCAACCGCCCTGCGAATCCCTGATTTCACCGCGAACGCCGATTTCGCCGGCTCCACCGCATTCACCCGATCCACATCCACCCCAAACTCGGACGGCAAAAACCTCTGCAAAAAGTTTTTTTCCTTACACTCGATCTAACAAACAGACGAAATTTGATTGCTCCATATTGCAAATCAACGTCAATTTCAAGCTCAATTTTGTAGCGCGTACCTTGACGTTTCCGGCTTCCTTTATAGCAGCGATGATCTTCCCCTGATCGGCCAATTGAAAGTGTCCCACCGTCGAAATCACTACATCCACTTGTTTGATCGCTTTCACCAGACTCGATTGATCGTTCAAATCACCCTGCAACAGTATACATTAACATATACGGAATTTGATTTTAAAAAAAAATATTGAGCAATTCATTACGAAACGGATCGGAATCTACGGACATGGATGAAATTGACGCCGGAATTCTTCAATCTCTGGACGACTTGCGATTTGTCGGGGTTCGAGAGCGTGGATTCTCTGACCAGAGCGAATGTGGGGTGACCGGCACTGGCGCCGGCTTCGGCGATGAACTTGCCGATGTATCCGGTGGCGCCGATGATCAGAATTTTGCTCTTTCCGGCCATTTTCGAAGCAGGGCGACGATGAGACGGTTGCAATTGGGAAATTCTGAGGAGGTGTGAGGTAGCTTACGTGTTGCGGGAATGAGCACTGCTGGGACCTGCATTTTAACTGTAAGGGATTGAGTGAAATTACAGAAAAAACCCTTTGTTCTCCCATCAATTACAGTTTTGCCACCTGGGTTAGATGGGTGTACTTGGCCGGTTTTCCGGGAGGTTCATGAACCTGTCCGGTTCCAAACCGATGGAGTGTCATTTTCTTATTCCTACAATCTATATATGAATTTCCATAAATTATTTACGGTTACAAATTATTTCGTTTTTAAATATATACTCCGTAAATTATATTTTTAAACTAAATACCAACAATAAATTAATGTAAAAATAAAATCCGTCAATCTCATAAACTGAAACAAACAATTTAGTATCACTACTCATTTCAAAAATCAAAATTAGGGAGTAAGATATATGGACCATGACGATTAATTTATTGTTGGTATTTAATTACTACCTCCGTCCCACTCTTTTTGTCCAGTTTTGACTTTTGGAACTATTCATCTAAGCACTTTGACTCATCAAATTCTCTCAATGTGTAAGTCTAAAAATAGTCATGTGTGATCTTGTTTGATTTAGCTTAACATATAGATTATTAATATATAATTTTTATAATTTTTTAATATACAAATTACAAGATAAAATGAATTAAAGAAGTCCATTGGATGGTGTGCAAAAATGAAAGTGGACAAAAAGAGTGGGACGGAGGGAGTATGTTTTTGGTTGGCGTAAAATTAACAAGTTTTGGTTTTGGTCCCTACAAACATTTTTTTGTTAAATTATCCATGCAAAATTATTATTTTTCCAAATAGTCATCTCCTAATTTAAAAATATTATTTTTATCCTTGTGAAAATTATAAATTGTGCTTTTAATTCCCCCAAAAGTTTTTTGGTTCATTCTTCCTCTTCTAAAATTACTTGATACACCATACAAGATTAACTTATTTTCCAAGTCAAGATATACTTTATTAAAATGTCAATGCCATTGAAATTTTTGAAGTTTTACTTAAATAACTACTCCCTCCATCCCCAATTTGATTACAAATTGCGGGTTACGGAGTAAAATTTTCTACTTTTTGAAATCATTTTATTTATAAATTGGTATATCAATAACATATACAAATTAAATATTAAAAAACTACGTCAAAAGTTCTACAAAACAAGAGGTGACAAGAATATTTTATTTTATCAAATACTTAATTAAATCGCGTAAATAAACAAAAGTTATCGAGAGGAGAAAGAAAATAAAATTGTAATCTATTTAGGGACGGAGGGAGTATGTTTCTATGACTTTGTTAATTTGTTTTCTAAAGTAATACTTGTCCAGATTAATTAATTAAATCGAAAAAAAAGAAATAGAAAAAAAACAATAGGAAATCAAATATGTTAATTTTGCTGATCTTGCTTTTGGATGAGAATTGGTGACCATTTATCATCTAACATGCTTTTGTTGACTTTCTCTTGAATTGCGTGATTGATGTTTGGCTATAAACATGGAGGATTGTGAGTGGTTTCCACACACGGCTAATAGAGAAGGAGAGTGAAGAGGGAGGTGCTACTAGGGGTGTTCATTCGGTAAAACCGAACCGAAATTTCGGTAAACCGAAATTTCGGTAATATTATACTTGTACCGAATACCGAACCGTATTAAATCGGTTCAGTACGGTTAATACCGAAATTATTTCGGTTTGGTATTCGGTAAAACCGAAAAAAATCAAAAATTTCATTTTATTTTCATATATACTTCACTTTTTTTTATTTTCAATTTGTACCACAAGCAATCTTATTCAACATTTAAAGAAATTAGAAATACTTTATATTTTTTAGCTATAGTTAGTCATAAATTACTTGATTTTTCATATTATTAAAAGATTATCGAAGCACATGATTTTGATCTTGTAAAAAAACTGAAATATAAAAAAGAAATAAAAAATTTAAAATATAGAAAGTATTCTATCAAGATGTTTAAAAGATCTTACCTTTAGCCATCGGTAATTTATTGCCCTACGAAGTGAGGTCAATGTATTGATCATTTAGAATAAATGAAACAAAAAATTGAAGAAGAAAGAGTCAAATAGTAAGCATGAGTAAATTTAGCTATATATGAAGTACTGTATTTTTAAAAAATTAAAATTGTGAATAAAAGGAAAGATAAAATACGGTAGACCACTATATTCAACTTCAAAATATTTAAAATAATAAAATGAAGTAATAATTTGATATTCGGTAAAAACCGAATTACCGAATTACCAAATCAAACCGAAAACCAAATTTTAGCAAAAAGAAAAACCGAATACCGAACCAAATTATTCGATTTGGTTTCGGTACGTATCGAATTTTCGGTTTCGGTACGGTTTGGTCAGTTTACCGAATTGTGCACACCCCTAGGTGCTACACAAGATTTCACCAAAAATTCCTATTTTAATTTTTAAAGCATTTAAGAAAAATGTATTTTGTAGTGACTTTTCAAAAATGCTCTTTAATGTGATGGATAAAGTAAGATGTGATGAGTAGATTAATAGAAAAAAAATATGTTTTTGAAATGTTCATAATTAGGTATTTTTCCCAAAACTGATAATTTCTAAGTATATGTTTTCCCGAAATAGAGCCAATGAGCCGTCTCGGGGTGGATTCGTTCATCTAGCAGTCACCCACTTATTATGAAAGGATTATTTTGAGAACTTATTCATAATTTAGATAATAGAAAATACAAAACTATTCTTTGTTTAACTGTTATTTAATAAACATTTTTGATAGAGGATTGTTTATGAAATATATCTCAATTTGAAAATATCATATTGATAGTTATTGTCTTTTTTAAGACTTACTGAAAAAACATCTATTGAAATGTAAATTTTATTTTTTATTTCTTTACCAATATGTAAATAAAATGAATTTAAAAAAATTAATATTTTATTTCAGGAATACAAGTGTGCCAAATATTTAGGAACGGAAGAAGAATAACAAACGAGCAATTAATTTTAGGATACAAGGAATTACGGAGTATGAGGTTAATAGTAGAAAAGGTCCAGTGTGTGTTAGGCCCAAATGTAAGGCGATCCATTTACATGCGGAGTACCACTCTTTTATAGCCCATTTTACCCCATTTTATAATTCCCGTCGCTCTATAAATACATCAAAACCCTATCGGCGACCACTCACCATCATCCGGCCGCCGTGCTTAAGAGCCTCATGCTCTGAGAAAATTAGGGTTACGTTTATACGCTCTTTGATAATGTGTTTTGTGGGATCGGAAAGAGGAGGAAGGCGATGATGAGGGTATATATGTAAATCTCGTTAATCTGATTCGTATATGAGGATTATACTTCCCATCCATTCATTTTTCTCACTGAGCTCCTCCTCTCCGATCCGCCATTTTCTGTGTTCATTTTTCTCTGATTTTATTTGTGTAATATGAATGCTTATTTTTTGCGACGAGTTTTATATTTTGCAATTAAGAGGTATTGAAGTCCAATTGATTTCACTGAAATTTTCGAATTGAAAGTGTTTTTTGAGGGTCCGTTTGGTATACGGAATCAGTGGAATTGGAATTGAATTGGAATTGTGATTTCATGAGATTCGATTCCGTAGAATTGAATTCATCAATTTCAATTCATTTTTTGCTCTATCAATTCCAAATCCAATAATATTTGTTCTACCAAACACCAGAATTGGAATTGAAGTCCTCACTTCCAATTCCGTAATTTGAATTCCTTGTACCAAACGGGGCCTGAATTCATTTCAGTTTTTGTTGGTATTTGTCTATTTGGTAGAGAAGATTTGAATTTCACTGCTATAGATATATTTCAAATTGGTTATGTTAAAAGTTGTTTTTAGATAGTTTTTTAAATATCGTGAAATTTAATTTTTTTTAGCAGGGCTATCATTTTTTCTTACACAATGAAGAATATGATAGTTATTGGTATAAGCGTTTACTGCTTGGAAGGTAGGGGTGAAGATATCTTGTGAATCATATCGACCACCAGTGGGAAAAGCATGAGGTTAACTAAGACTTATAATTTGAATAATGGTTTTTATTAGGAATCAGCATATAAATTGAGAGTTAAAAATTATTGAAATGTTTAAGATTGCATGTTTGTTTACTCTTTTTATACCAGTTATTTTGAAATGTACTATATTTTATTTTACGGAGTTATATTTTTGTACTAACTATTTTTTATATAGATACTTGGTTTGCTTCACAGTTCAAAAAAAGTGATTTTTTGGTTAGGTAATAAAGAAAAGAGGGGAAGAACTAAAAATCATACTTGCAATTAGCAGATCAGAATGAAAGTTTGTTTTAGCTCCTAAGTTTTGCCTTGATATACGGCTTCTCTTGGAAACGTATGAAACTTAGGAGCCAAAATAGGCTTCCATTCATTCTATTCTGGTTTCCAGCATGGTTTTTTTCCCTTTTTTTTATCTAATTAAGAATTCCAGTTTTTTTTGAATACTGCCACAAGCTGATTCTTTGTTATAGCAAATTTATCAAATTAGATTCATATACTAAGAGCCAATGAAAATGCAATTTTTTTATATTTTAATTATTTTTAATTTTTGAATTATTCTAATTCTGCATATCTATGTATTTAATGGTAGATCTTGTTTAATCCCATGTTTTGCCACTGGTGGTCGGTATGTCTCTCAAATTGCACACTGGGTGGCTTTGAAGTCCTTTCGAACTCATGAAAGGCCTAAAAGTACGTGAAGTCCGTGTATTCAATTCAGATTCTAAAAGATTTTAATAGATTATTTAGAATACATAGATAATGTAAAGTCCATAGATTATTTTAATTCCACATAGAGTTTGATAAGTTTTAATGTGTTTTTTGAGTAATATTTTATAAGATTCTCTCAAATTGTTCATAATCAATGAATTACATAGAATTCGTCTTATTTAACATAAACTTGAATATATTCAATCAAATTTGCAAGCAAGAATAAAAAACATTAATGGAAAAGGATTTAGAAATCGAAAAAAATGCTTGCAAAATGCAATTTTGTTTGAAAAACGGCAATGGAAAAATAGCAAGAATAAAACCAAAAGAATAAGAGTAAGAATAAATAATTCTAGAACTCTATTTTTTTAAAAAGAAATTTATCTAAATAGAATTAAAATATAATAACTTTTTCAATGTAAGACTATATGTTTTTATTTTTCAATGTAAGACTTTTGGTCATTATCAAGTAGTCATTATTTAAGTAAATGTCGATTAATACTGGACATTATTCCTCCTGTTAGGTTATTATTAAGTCCTATTTAGGGAATAAAAAAGTTTAAGTCTTACATTAGGAAAGTCATTTTGTTTTAGTCTTATATAGTGCAAATTTTACTTTTTTTAAATTCTCGTACGTTTCCAATTCGGGAGTTGTTTTTCCACAACACAGTTAGAAATCTTCAACATGAATTAGATATAGGTCGCAAAATGATACTGGATGCAAAAGTCTAAGAATTTAATTTTCCATGGAAGAAGATATAGTGAAGCTGCACGATGGATATTGCAGAAGATGGCACAAGGTTGCAGGTGATCTGGAACGAAAGAAGAGTCTGGATAGAAATCTTTAGGTTTGGGGAGAGATTTCAAAGTTGATTTTCATTTATAATCAAAGCTTGGAAATCCACCAAAATCCATAATTTCATGATTTTTTCAAAATCTATGAATTTTTTAATACCTTTATAATTTAAAATCTCAATTAAATACAGTTGGATTTTTAACTGACATTTTAACGTCTAAATTGAATACTCACATATTTTTAGAATCCTAAGAAATACTATAAAATCTATATTCAATACTTAGTTTTTCTAGTTTTATTGCTATCATTTATTTCATTTTAATGAGGATTGAAGATGTATTTTCCATATTTTGGATTAGATTTTTTTACTCCTTTTTTGTAAGATGAATTATTTTCAAGTGGTGTAATCATTGATACCTTTTGATTATGAATTGAACCGTTGATTTGATTCATATATGAGGATTATAAATCCCATCCATTCCCTTTCTCAACTTTGAATGCCTTTCTTTTGCAAGATCCATGATAGATGTAGTTGATGCAATCTTATTACTCCCGTTACAAATTAAATTACTTGTTTATTATTCTTTTTTCAAATTTAATTTATGTTTTTTTATTTTTATTAATTATTTGATAAAATAATATAATTATCTTACTAGTAATTTTATAGATTATTTAATATATATATATATATATATAAACATTAATTTTTATGTTTAAATGTTATTCTTGATTTATGCATAAAATGATATAAAAATAATTTTATTAAAATACTGCAAAAATTGAAACATGCAAGGGAGTGATAGTAATGGAATCCGAAATTTAGTGTCCATTTGGTATACAGAATTGACGGAATTAGAATTGAATTAGAAAATAAAATTATATGTAAAAGATTTGGATGAAGTTGAATTTTCAAATGCCTATTCAGCTTTGACACTTCAAAGTTGAATTTCACATATTTTTGTGTTGTCAAATAATAAAATTTAAATTCTTATTTTCAATTCTAATTTCATAGTTCGGAGTCTTAATCTCTTTTAAGATTATTAAGAGTACTTTTTAAAGAAATTCACTTTTGAAGAATTGATGTGCTATATCTTTTAATAGGTCTTTTGAAACCAAACTATTTTTCTTTTGCGTTTTTACATTGGGACGCGATTATGTGCTCACCTCAGCTCCCTCCCCCCTCTGCCTTTGTACTCGCAATCGCGATTATGAAATATAGAAATTTTTCTATGCTAAAATTTTGTTATATGTTATTGCTATATTTATCTTAATTTGAATATTTTTTTGGTTTATGGTAATTGACATAATAAAAGTTAAGATGAATTTTAATAATCTTTATTTCAATTAAAATGATTTGATAATTGAGGTGGATTTATAAAACTCTGAATTTTATTGGATATGTAATATGAAAAATTAAATGTTATATACTCTCGTTTTGTAAATTTTTTTTGTAGTTTATTAATATGTACGGATTAATTTTTATTTGATATTGATATACCTATTTCTAATTTAAATGATTTTAAAAGACAAGATTCCTAATCAAAATAGGCATAGGAATTGAGGGTGATATAAGAGGATTAGGAATCTCCTCCAAAAATCATAGAAATAATCATAATTTCAATAAAAATCATTTGAGAACTGAAGTGGATTTATAAAATAGCCTTATAACCAAAAAGTATTTAATAAAATACTCCATCCATTCCAAAATATTTGTCACACTTGTTTTTTCAACAGTCGCGGAAACTTTTGTTTATTTCTACGTTTTCATTAGTTATTTGGTAAAATAAAATATTCTTGACACTTCTAATTTTTAAGAATTTTTCATGTAGTTTTTTGATATGTAAATTTTATTTTTTATTTCTATAGCAATATGTAAATAAAATGAATTGAAAAAACTTAATATTTTATCCCGAAAATACAAGTGACAAATATTTAGGGATGAATGGAGTATGTGATATGAAAAATAAAATGTTTTATCACCCCTCACTTTGTAATATTTTTGTTGTAGTTTATTATTCCGAATTAGTACGGGAGTAATTTTTATTTGGCATTAATATACTCTTATTTATAAATTGAATGATCTTAAAAGACAAAACATTCCTAATCCAATTAGGAATAGAAAGTTAGCATAGGGATTAGGGAGTGTATAAAAGGACAGGAACGAGCCTCCAAAGTCCAAATCGATTGGGCGTGATAAGAGCCAGCCATGGAAGAAGACAGGGTCTTGCGATTGAGAGAAGCCATGGCGGAGAGCGGTTCGAGATCCGATCACCCGATTCTCTGCGAATTCTGCTTCGGGGAAGACAATCCCCGCATCACCGAGGTATGCCCGCATATCCCTGATTTTGGTTTGTCGACAATTTGTTTTGTCTTGAAACATGACAGCAAAACATGATTTGGATTGGATTGCAAGGTTTGATATGATACCTATGTTTTGTATTGCAGGCGCCTTACGATTACTCTTGCAAAACGTGCGAGCGACCCTTCAGGCGGTTCCGGTGGAGGCCGTGTCGGGACGGGAGGTACAAGAAGACGGAGATCTGCAAGCCGTGCTGCGTGTCGGGATTGGTCTGCCAAGGTTGCGGTGTGGAGCTGTCGAGTTTGGCGCCGGATCAGGTCCGAGAAACCACACTTCATGTGGCCACGAATCATGACGTTGGGAGTAATAGGAATGGCGAAATCTGATGAGCCACCTCTCCGATCCGCCACTTCCAGCTCCTGCGTTTCTTTATTTTCTTTTTTTTCCTGTTTTTATTTCAGTACTTTGAATGCCTGTCTTTTGGAAGATTTATGGTCGTTGGTCAAATTTTATTTACCTTCTTTCTTAATTTTTGAACAATTTAATTATGTGACTATTAGTTTTAGTTATTGAATATTGAATACTTAGCAAGTATTATTAAGGAAATAAAATATTTTAGGTACGCATCAAAAAAGACATGTTTTATTACTATTCAATACAAATTTCATGCCTAAAATACAAGTGACTGTTGAAGCAATGATGCTTATTGTTTAACAAAGTCGGCATGCGATACTGTTAATCTCTGGATAAGTTAATTTTAAAACATTTATCGCAAAGAGCGTCGAACTCTTCACTTATTCTAAAATACTCATCCAACGAAATTACTCTTCCGAAAATTAATTGGTTAACAATACTGCTAAAATTTTAGCCTCGTTTTTTGAGGCTTGAAAACTACCTTGCAAACGTTTTGCTTCTGCCTAAACGTAAAGTTATAAAGAATATTCTGGCAACATGAAGGAATGTGTCAAGAATGTTGATTATAATAAATATAAAATTTTGTTCTAGACTTTTGGTAAAAAAGGCTGATTTTTTTTTTTTTGCAGTAGCGTATTAGTCTTATTTCTATAATTTGTTTTCAATTATACAAAAATAAAATAACTCAACTTTTATCACGACGACCCGATACCGAATCCATATAGATCCAAATCTATGATTAAATTTCAAGACCCATCAGGTAAACGGGTACGAGTTAGGATTAATCTTTTTAGAAAAGTACGGACAGGGCCGGCCCAATAAGGGGACAAGCAGTCCATCCGGACCGGGCTCATAATTTTAAGGGCCCAACGTTTTTAAAATATTACTCCGGTATATGTATGGAAGTCTAGCATCCAGCCCAATGTGTCAAAAGCCCATCTCCTTAGCCGCCCCATCTCCGTGAAGAACCGGCAGTGGGCTAGTCGCGGAGACAAACGGCAGAAGCTCCGAACCAGACTGAACCAAATAGGAGAAGAGAGAGTGCCGTGTGCCAGAACACCGCCGGTAGGGAGACGCCGCCGCCGCCGCACCCTCCAGGCATTCCATATTCAGTAACTTTCCAATTTTATAATTTTTTCCTTTCTTTCATAATTTCATTCTTTGGATATAAAATCTATGATAGATTATTAATTTTTAATTCAAAATCCTTGCTAACGGCTATGAAATATGAATGAATTAATGGTTCCATATGTTCTTTTTTTGATTTGGATGAATTGATTTGAATTTACGATATATATTTAAAAAAAACCGAAACTGAAAAATTAAAAAAAAAAACTGAAACGGAAAAACTAAAAAAATAAAAAAATGAGGAATCGATATGAATTTATGATATATATAAAAAACTGAAAACTGAAAAAGGAAAAAAACCAAAAAATTGACGGGTATGGATTTATGATATATGAATTTATTTGCTTGCTTTTCCATATTTGATTTTACTTAGTACTCCGTAGAATTTATGAATTTAGATTTTATTTCAGAAATAATTCAACAGCTATGAGTCCTAAACATCTATCCGGTAGTCAAAAACGTAAAAAGAAAAACGAGATGAAATTTTAGAGAGTATAGACTGCGAAGATGTGATCCACCAATTTGCTCTCAATAATGCAAAGAGAACTTCTCGAATCCTCAGCTAGGTTTTACGGCATGTAATTATAATACTATGATTTTGTCATTTATTTATTTTCTTCTAATAATATTGCATTAATTATCATTTAAATACAATTAGTTTACATACGTTAATTTGTTAGACTATTAGAGATAAGATTTTTAGGGTCTTTTTTTCTGTTTCGGCCCGGGCCATTGGATTCTCAGGACCGACCCTGAGTACGGATATAGAACGTTATAAACCTATTCGAACCCGACCCATTGATAGACTACCTATGTATGAGAGAAGGAGGAAGTAATATAAAACTAATTACTCGGAATGTCATGTATTAGATGCATGGCATGCATGTCATCCTTTAATAATTATTGAATTCAAAATTCTTTTGACACTCATTATTAGTTCTCCTGCTTTCCTTCAGTTTTATTCATTTTGACTTTTTTGACCTTAAATTGAATAAAAGTTATACTTCCTATTAGATATAGACATGAAAATAGTTTTATTAGATTTATTATATTAAATATTTTCAAAATATTATCTTATCTAATTTATATTCAATATATATTATTTAATTATAAGTCTAAAGTTGAAAACAACTAATCAAAAAAATCAAAACTAAGCAAACACTCGGGGATAGAGATAGTATTACATAATATGACACCAGATGAACCTTACAATATCTCATTAGACTCCAAAAACTAAAATTTCTACTCCCTAACACTACCCCACAAAAACCCCTCCACCCCAACCCCATAGAAAACATGAAACACTAGAGAGGGTTGCAAGTAGGAATCACTTCATTAAAATATAACAAAGCATCGTAAGACCATCAAGTCAAACCGACCTGCTCCATAAAAAAATGTCACACACACACTAGAGGAGGTCATAGTGAAGGACAAAGAGAATTTTTAGTAGAGCAAATATCATATCATATCAGATCTAACAAAACATTGTTCACCAGCCCCTCAAATAATCCCCGTGTCATGACAAGACGCTCGACACCCATTTTCAAAAGATCTCTGCTCTTATTATTATTATTGTTAAGAGATTATTATTCTTATTTGGATTTTATAATAATAGTAATTATTATTATTATTATTAACTTAATATAAAAAAAATTCAAAAATGAGTGAGATGATGATGATGAGACTAACAGGAGGGGCGTGTGGTGGTGGTGGTATAGTTGGGGAAGGGGACGCGGCCGGACTCAATGCGGTTGACATCCCTCACCAGGATTTGGTAATGCCTCTTCACATCCTCCTCCGTCTTCCCCCCTCCCACCGCCTTTGCCACGTTGCACCACCGGTCCGGCGTGTTCTTGTCATACACCGCCAGCGCCTCCTCGAACGCCTTGTTCTCTCTTGCACTCCAATACGTCCCGCCGCCGCCGCCAGAACCTCCTTGAGAGCATGTAGAAGTTCTAGTAGCAGCCATATATGTATTTATTTATATGTGATTTGATTTCTTATTTGATTATTATTAATTGGATATATGAATGATTGCAAATGTGAAGGCTATGGCTGCTCCTTTATATACACCTCCAGCCTCCACCTCCATATACGTACTTCCTCTATCACCTAATGAGGCATAGTATAGTATAGTATATTCCTTTCACTTTTTTTTTTTAAAAAAAAATCATACATGCATTTTTTGCACTTTTAAATACTACTTGCTTCTCTTCTCGACACAGAGTTTAAAAAAATGTTGAAAAATAAAAAAGTAAGTTGTTGAAATTTGTTTTTAAAAAAAGAAAAAGATTTTGGCACAGATAATTTTTACTTTAATCCGGAGTATATATTAACAAGGAATTAGACATTAGTTATGCATCAAGAAACAACCTATAATTTTTAGTGAAATTTGCACTGAATAGGACTAAAACATAAGTCGTTTCCCAAAGTAAGATTTAAACTTTTTTATTCCATAAATAGGAGTTAATAATGTCTAGTGAGAAGAATAATGTTCAAGTGATGCTGGACATTTAGTTGAATAATGACTAAGAGATAATGACCAATGGTCCGACATTAGGAAATAAAAATATATGGTCCTATATTGAGAAAGTCATTATGTTTTAGTCCTATTTAAGTAAATTACCCTAATTTTTATAGAGCTCAAGAAAAAAAATTTGTCATTGAGATTTATATATGCAGTAGAAGAAATATTGAGCCACTACGAACATACTTGGTTTAAAAAGAAGAATGCGAAATTTGTTTCTGGAACGAAATAATTGAAGTAAATATACATTATAGAATTTAGAACGGGGTATAGGTATGATCACTGGACTGGGGTCCAATCGATTACTCAGCTTAATTCAAGACACTTAGCTTAGCTTGCAAATGGACTCACCCTGATTTTATTTTGAGTGCCAACACTTAACGGACCACGAGCCGTTGGGATGACCATCCAAACAAATAATCAAGTAACTATAGGCCGTTGGATATGCATTCCACACGGACAATTGTCCTGAGAAAAAAATATAATGGTAAGGCTAGGGTAGATAGATGCAAGATGCATGGGGTGCATGAGTTGTCTCCCTATGAGCCACAAGAGGTTTTATTTGGGAAATCTTTGAGATCATATTTTTTTTTGCTTTGCTTTTCAAATTCTCATCAAGAATCAGTCCCAAATTTCCCTAGCTAAATAAGGACCTCCTCTTAATATAATTCTTCTCCCCAAAATAATGAGATGATTGTGTAAGATTAGCTTAACTGTTACTTATTCATCACAAAGACATTTCTACCACTGGTTCCAAAAAAGAGAATATTCTTTTTACTTTCTAATACAGTAATACAAAAGGAAAAAGAGATTTGTTTCACGAACAATATACAATTCATTTTTGTTGGGTCAAAATTAAATGCTCGGATCGGAGATTTAAAAAAATGAAGAGTTTAATTTGGAATGTTTTAATGCATATATGGATGAGGGATATATTTTTGGTCAAAAAGATTCATGAATAAAAAATTTAATTTTTTTTTAAAATAAAAATCATTTATCGAACCAAAATTTTCTTCCTGTATTGATCGATACCAAATGATAAATTATCTCAATTTTTGTAGACGAAGGGAGTAAGGGTTTGTTCGGAAAGGGAAAAAATGACTTATCGTTTTCCTCATTTTTTGGTATTTGGTAAAAAGATCAAAGGAAAATATGAGAGGAAGTCGTTTTCCGGCCTGGAATTTGACTTCCGGATTTTTTTTACGGAAGTCATTTTCCGGCCTTCAGTTTCTTTCATCGCACGATGAAATAGCTTCGCCGCCACATCGCCTTTGGCCCATTTGCCATAACTCATTTTCTTCCTTTCCAAAGGTACCCTAAGGATACGTTTGGTTCAAGGAATTCGAAAAGAAAAGAAAAGAAAATAATTCTCTCTCCAAAATGGAAGGAATTTGATTTTCTTCCTCTTTACACATTTTGCCTTCTCATTTTTATTTTTATCCACTTTCCTTTTCTTTTCGTCTCTAACTAAACAAAAATATTATTTTCCATCTCAGATTTTTCTTTTTTTTTTCTTCCTCAAATTCCTTGAACGAAATATAGCTTAAAGGAAAACCTAATACTCCGTATTAGAAATTAGAAAGATATCACTCGAAGTAAGGATTAATAGAAATAGCAGACTAATAAAATGAGTTAATATGATGTATTGTGTTTGTGTATCTTTTGGGACAACAAACCAAACAGTGAGATAAAGTCTGCCGTACAATGATTATGTCATGTTTGGAGAGAGAGAATCGAAAATGAAACTGTAGATGATTGACACGTGGAGCTTGGCATTATATGTGGAGTTAGGGGAGGGTACCCCATCCCTTTTATCTCATGCTGTCTTCTTGCAAAGATATATGGAAGCACATTTTGGTGCTTGCCCTTGGTATGCTCAAAATAAGGGACATAGTTAATTATTTATTTCAATTGTTCTTCTCATGTGACTGTCTGACCGATTCTGAGAGAACTTCTGAGAACGAAACTCATCCTTTTCGAAATAATGGACATAGCGTTCGTGTGGGTATGTAGCTTAGGTAGATGATCCTGAGAAAAGGGATCATAACGTTCGTATGGATATGTTCTCATGTGATTATCCGACCAATTTTGAGAAGATTTTTTAGGATGAAACTCATCTTTTATTCGTGTGGGTATGTAGCTTAGGTAGATGATCCTGAGAGAGTTATCTTAAATTTCGAAATTTCAGAATCAGTTTTCGAAAGTGGCAATATAGAGTTTTATGTAATGAGATACTTACTCTTTGTGTGCCCGGACACGCAACGACTTTTTCAAATACCAGACTAAGATTGTATATATCATGATTTGCCTTCTCTTTTTTTTTGCCAGTTGGAGTACAGTAGCGCCCGTGATAAGCGTTCCAGCATAAGTTAAGAAACATAGTTTATTTAGCTGATCAATACGGTAGACGAAAAGATATACAATGTCAAAATCCGATTATGGCCAACACTAATGAATCGAAGGGCAACCGTACATATCAAGGGCAAATCTCACTTCTTATTAATCAATCGTAACTGCGTAGTAGGATTTACCCCTAACACGTGAAATGGGTACGTTCACCGTTCATGCCACGCATGGCCGGCCTTAGCTTCTTCGGGTACGTTGTCAGAAATTGAACTCGGAGATCATTGTCTTGAGACGGTTTCATTGTCATCTAAGTTAGGGCCGGCCCCGGCAGCCAAAGGGCACGTAGGATAGTGTGTGTAGTGCAGTAGTACGTAGTGGACAGAGGAAATCTTCAAATATTCGTTGTGAAGATTGATTCTGTACAAAATGTACTCCACTCCTATCCCTTTTCTAGCGGCCATGGCTCCTCACATATATTATAGATTCTCCCTGCATTATTATTCCTCCTTTCGTCCCAAAAAAAAAAAATTAACACTTCATATAAAATGAAATAAGATTTCAAGTTTTTTTATTTTTTTATTCAAAGATTCCTACAAAAATAAAAAAGAAAATTAATATATTTAAAAATAATATCAAATTACAAATATGGGGTGGTTTTTAGAATTGTAAAGAGCGTAAATCTTTTGGGGACGAGAGAGTATTATTATTACTAATAAGAAGGCTGGAGATAAAACAAAGACGGGTAGGGTTTAAATTCTCATCAAATCTTCAGAATATCTACTCCAACTATACGTACATGCACACATCATTTTGTGCACCTACACTTGTATTCTAGCCATTGGGAACATATATTAATAACGACTCTCCTCTAATATGGTATTATCCAAACATTCCTATTTAGTTAGGTCTCGTCTGACATCAGCGTTAGATTTTGAATTAGTATTCTGAAAAAAATTATTTAAAGGTAACTTTTAGAAGTTTAATTATCTTCAGCGCTTTCAGAATTAACCTATATCATTTAAAATATAATGAAAGTATTCCATATTAAATTTGCCACGAGAATAATATAAATATAGGAATGCCATCTCGCTTTAATTTAAAACTTACCACATAGGCTTGACACATGTCGTTTCAAAGGCTTGACAGCAGTCATCTCTTTAGAGATTGAAGTCTGAAATTTATATATAAAAGATAAACGATTTGTGATTTCGTTTCAATGTTTAATTTTTTGGTACGATTTTAATAGGGTATGGTATTGTACTATTTCGTTTGTAAGTGGAATGATAACGAATAGTTAAACATGATATGGTTTCATTTTAATAATTAAGCGTGATCTGTGACAGATTCGATAGTATTACAAACCGTCACGGATCATGTCCACCCCTATGTACTTCCGCCTCGTTTTTGTATGTCCCTATCATGCGAGATTCCTTCAATTGATGAATTAATAATCGTCACTTCTTCTTCTATATCTT
The DNA here is from genome assembly GCA_900332095.2 of Cuscuta campestris. Lineage (NCBI taxonomy): Eukaryota > Viridiplantae > Streptophyta > Magnoliopsida > Solanales > Convolvulaceae > Cuscuta > Cuscuta campestris. The sequence continues at coordinate 40,185 of OOIL02000691.1, forward strand.
GTATGGAGTGCCTGTCTTCAAGCCGTTGAGGCGTAGCTAAACACTTAGTATGCGGGTACTTCAAGAGAGGAATCTCGAGTTTGAAGCCTGGTGGCTACAAAGGCACAATCATGTAAGGCCTACAGCCTCGATTTGCAAGTATTAGGCACAGAACTTCACCCTTATGCCAGCTGGTTAAGATTATAATTCAATTTACCTCTTCTCATCAACTAATTATCCAACTAGTGTTAAGGAGTCCTCAGAGTCAAGGTTCATCATTTTATATTTGTCTTCAAAATAGAATTGATTGAAGCAAGTTTAGTGTGGTCGTTGAATTTGCTCTTAGTAATAAATTTGAAGGTTAATAAATTGTTTTATACTCTAAAATTAATAACATAGAGCCATCAAATGGGTCAATAGGTCTAGACAAACTTATTAGCTATTGGGTTGTTGGAATGGATCGACAGATATTGACCAATCACTTGGGTGATGCTAATGGTTGGGCCAATCCCAGTCGGCTTGGCCGTTTGGTGAGGTTGGGCTGGAATATTTGTTTGGGTCACTCCAAAAATTACAAATCATTTTAAAGTTCAGATTCGATTAATATAAAGCCCGTTTGGCAACCTTCTAAACAAGTCTTTTTTTTTTGAAGGCACTTCTAAACAAGTCTATTTAACGATACTGTTGAGATTTGGGATTTACAATTTTAATCTCGATTTTTTTTTAAAAAAAAATATTGAAAACGTTAATACTAAATAAAAATGTTGTTCTCAATTTTGTTTTCTAAAATTGAAATGAACTTTGGATTGACTTCAAATAAATTGGATTGAATATTTGCTACTAGGTATAATTTAATTTGAAAAGTAATGGCCTAAATTTATTAAAATTGAATGAGTTGAATTTATCTGAATTGAAATACTTAATTAAGAATTAAGATGAAAAGAATAAGCTCTTGATTAAAATTACTCTATTCATCCCAAAATAAAATTGCAGTTTCCTTTATTGGATATCACAAAATAAAAAGTTATGTTTTCTTACTTTTCAATGAAGAAAAAATGAACATTTTATAAATGGTCCTTTCTAAAAAGCAATACTTTATACTTAGACTGAGTTCTCTTCGGCTGATCTCATCCAGTCTGAATGGATCTGAACTAATCTTAATGAATCTGATCAGAATGGATTTAATTGAAATTCAAATAACTAGAGTAATAATAATTATATTAATAATACTAATAATAATTTATTATTATATATTATTAATAACTAATATGGGTGGATGAGGATACATAAATGAGTATGTGAATTTATTGGTAGGAAGGGCCAAATAGACTTTTACATAAATTTTATTTTTCAAATTAGGGAAGTGGAAAAGAATAGTGGGACGGCCCAAAAACGAAAAGTGGACAAATGCAATGGGAGTGAGGGCGTAATGTTTACAATAATAATTTTTATTATTAATCATTATAATTTTAATTATTAATTAATACTCCCTCATTCCCAAATAATAGTTATTATTATTAATTTTTATTATCATTATTATTAATTATCATTAGTTCATAATAATAATGATTATTATCATTTGAATCATTATTATTAATTGGTATTATAGTTATTATTATGTACGATAATTATATATTATTGTTATTATTAATTATTATTAACTATTAACTATTAATTATTAATTATTAATGTAATTATTATTATTACTTTTAGTTAATAATAATAATGTTTATTTTTTAATAGTTATTATCATTTTTTAAATAATTTTCTGATCTGAATTAATCGAGCTTGATCTGAATTGATCTAAATGAATCTGATCTAATATGATTTTTCTAAAAATAGACAATAAGTAGCGTAAATAATTTGAAGAGAACGAGACCTTAATCGCTACTCATGAAATATTACAAATATAGTTTCCACTTGTTTGATTCCTTTCAACAATTTGTCCTTCGTCACTTGCTCTTAATTATATTTTTTAAAATTATTTTATTTACCAATTCGTGTAGAAAGAAAAAAGTACGGAGTACAAATTACATATTTTAAAACTACATTTAAAATTCTATAAAACATAAATTAAGATTCTGTTTGAAAGTGCACCATTAAGACTCCGTTTGACTTAGCTAAAGCTTTCGACATTGTCTAATGTTTCAAAAAAATCAACAAAAGCTTTGGACATTGTTCTTAAGGAGTTTGTATCATTAAAAAAATTCCTAAGTCGCAAGCACAAATGCACAATTTCCATAGGTAACGAAGTCTCCATCATTAATCCAAAAACACACTTGTAGATACATGCTTAAGAATTAAGAGTAAAATTTCCAAAATGTTATACTCTTCGTTCCTGAGTATTTGTCCATTTTTGACTTTTTCGGTCAAATTTGATAAATTTTGACTTCAAATTAAATAAAAATGATATTAGATATTGATACAAAAGGAGTTTTATTAGATTTATTATATCAAATATTTTCAAAATATTATTTTATTTAAATAAAATACAATATATATGTTATTTAATTATAAGTCAAAGGTTGAAAACAATTGACTGAAAAAAGTCAAAACTTGACAAATACTCAAGAACGGAGGTAGTACTTAATACTCCCTTCATCCCGAATTGTATTCCCACATTGACTTAGCATGTTTGTGTATGAATCGAAAAAAATGTCAAACTGCCAAAAATGCTCATACTTTAATTTGGGAGTAAATTTGTTTGGGTGGTGTTGGGATTCCTCAAGTCCCACACCGGAGGGAGAAGTAAAAATGGACCAAAATATATAGGTTCACCCAACCCCATTAGTATGAGGCCTTTTCGGAGGTGCCCAAAAACAAATCCGTGAGGGCTTGGCCCAGAGCGGACAATATCATACTAATGCGGGGTTGGGGTGAGGGCACGCGCAGTCCCAACATGTGGTATCAGAGCCCAGGTTCTTGCGGGCAGGAGTAGCGGACTGTGCAGTGTGGAAAAATCTCGGTGTGACGGTGTAACTAGGACCAAGACCAAGAAAGAGGATCTGCAGGTGGTGCCTTGTGTCAAAAGTCTTCCCGACGAGATCGAGGAGGTCGGGCGGCACGTCCCGTGAAATTATAGCCATGCGGGCGGGAGTAGCGGACTGTGCAGTGTGGAAAAATCTCGGTGTGACGGTGTAACTAGGACCAAGACCAAGAAAGAGGATCTGCAGGTGGTGCCTTGTGTCAAAAGTCTTCCCGACGAGATCGAGGAGGTCGGGCGGCGCGTCCCGTGAAATTATAGCCACGGCGGTACAAGATGATTTGGTGGATCAAATGGTGTAGCCCAGCGAAGGAAAGATCTGCGGTTCGAGCCTTGCATCGAAAGTCTTCCCGACAGGAGGTCGGGCGGCGTGTCCCACAAAGAGTGTGTGGCGGTGCAAGATGGTTAGCAGATAAAGAAAAAAAGGGATTACCGCTGGAGGGGAGGTCGGAAGTTGTGTGGTCCTTGGATGAGGGGAGGTTTGTTGGGATTCCTCCAAGTCCCACACCGGAGGGAGAAGTAAAAATGGACCAAAATATATAGGTTCACCCAACCCCATTAGTATGAGGCCTTTTGGGAGGTGCCCAAAAACAAATCCGTGAGGGCTTGGCCCAGAGCGGACAATATCATACTAATGCGGGGTTGGGGTGAGGGCACGCGCAGTTCCAACACGTGGGTGGATATTAAAGTGGAAGAGTGTTGTTAACATTTATTCTTTTGTCTTATTTACCTTTGAATTATTCAAAAATTACAAAGGTTCTCCCTGAACTTTAAAAATTGTACAATTATCTTTTGAACTTTTACCAAAAATTTAGAAGTGTGTAATTACACGCTCATCTTGTGCAGGTATAGATTCATCTTAAATCATATATCACTCATGAGTTACAATATGCCGTCTCAAACATTATATATCTTCCCTTATCACACACAATAACACATATTTTTATGACTCGAGATCAACTCTTTTGTACCAATCAAGCCATGTCAAGTGCTCTCGTAACACATAGTCTAATGGACAAGAGATGCCACGTGATAGTCTAATGGAGCTCAACCATCTATCTCTTTCCATCATGCCATTCCATTACACACCACACCATGATGATAGGGCATTGTATAAAAACCACAGATTAATCATATCATAGAAGGGTTAATCTCTTCCTCTTCTGGCTAACCAACCTAGTGTCATGTCAATGTTTCCTTCCATTACATTTCATCACATTCCAAGCTTAATCGTCAAGTAGTATATATACTCAGTAATTTTTTAATTTTAAATTCCTCAAGATTACGGAATACGAAAGTACATTTTTAAGAAATATAAGGGAAAATATGAAATTTGTAATTGATACTCTATACTGATATTGTTTTTACAAAGTATTGTAATCGACATTAATAAATAATGATGTACCACTCCCTTTCTTTGGAAATAAACTTCCTAATTTATTTTTTCTTCATTTTGATGAAATGTTGACTTTAGGATGGAAATGTCAGAAATACCTTTATCATCCCACCATTGCCCTAGCTCCCACTGCTAGAGTGCTAGCACCCACCACCGCCCCATCCTCCCCTATTACCCGCCTCAATGCTGCCTCGATCCCACAGTCAAAAATCACATCATAGTTGCATCTATCTGTACTATTGTTGTCTGCTCTTACCAGTGGCGGAGCCAGATATGTGGTGGAGTGGGGTCAATATAAGGTGTAAATAAAAAATATTTGGTGGAGGGGTCAATATAAAATGTAAATAAAAAAATTATAGGGAATAGTGAATAAGGGTTGAAGAAACTGAGGGGGGATTTGAACTCTGGCTTGCAAAGAATGGATTTGCATGCCTTCCACCACCTCTGCTACCCAATATATATTTTTACACCAATACATATATGCTTTTTTATCCTAAATCAGTGGGTGCAACTGTACCCATTTGACCCTATGTGGCTCCGCCACTGGCTCTTACCAAAATCGTCACAGCCTCATCTCTGCTAAGCATTACCGTCACAATTAGACTTGATCAAAGTACGGGCCAGTGCGGGTCTCGGGCCAGGCTGAGACGCTACATTACAAAAAATTTCTAAGTCCGAGCCTGGCCCGGCTCGTATAGCGGGCCTAACACTTGAAGCTCAAGGCCAGCCTGCGTGGATACTTGCAGGCTTCAGGCTGGGCCGGTTCGGACGACAAACAACAACAACAACCCAGTTGAATCCCACTACATTAGGGTCTGGGTGGTTCGGACGACAAAAAGAAATTAAATAGTTAAAAAAAGTAATTTTTTAAAAAATAAAGTAATGTGTTAATATATTACATGTTTGATATAATAACTATAAAAATGAGTAGATGAAACAACTAATATATAAAATATATTTTGTTTGATAATGTTACTATGTACGGAATAAAGAATTTTATTTATTAGAATACCATTATCAATGTGTGATATGTAGTAAACAATATACAATAATAAAGATATACTACCTCCGTCCCAGAGTATTTGTCTACTTTCATTTTTACACACCATCCAATACACTTTTTTAATCCATTTTATCTTGTAATTTGTATATTAAAAAATTATAGAAATTATATATTAATAATCTATATGTTAAGACAAATCAAACAAGATCACACATGACTATATTTAGGCTTACACATTGAGAGAATTTGATAAGTCAAAGTGCTTAGATGAACAGTTCCAAAAGTCAAAACTGGACGAATACTCCGGGACGGAGGGAGTATTCATTTTTTAAATGTACACATAATTCATTTATTTCTTCATAGAAGTATGAGTGTGTTAAAAATAATTTGGAATATCATTGTTCTTATTATTATTATTAATATTAATATTTTTATTATTATTTTATTATAATTAAACTAATAAAAAATATTGTAATTTATTTGGGCGGGGCTGGGGGCTAGTAAAAAAATATTTTAAACTAATAAAAAATATTGTTATTGTAAACTTGCATTCAATTTATGAAAATAGCATTTTGAAAGTATTGTGGGCAAATATATATCACAACCCTCTCAATATGTTATTTATTTTGACTTTTTGAGTCACATCGGAGGAATTTTGATGCTCAACTAAATAAAAATTACAGAGAACAAAATTAACATAATCGATGATTAAATTTATGGGGAGAGTAGATCTGTGTGTGAAAAAAAATATTACAATTAAAAAATTAGATTAAAAAAATTAAATTTGAGAATAATTGAAAGGTATTGTTAATCAAATATTCCAATCATTTTATACTCATATACTTGGGAGTAATTAATTATGGAAATACTAAATGAAGGAGTGATTGAAAAAGTATGGTAAAATTAGGGTACTCCGAATAACTAGAGTAAAATATGGGAAATGACATGAAATGATAAATGGGAGATTAAATCAAAGAATAAAAAAAGTGGAATATAAATAGTACGGAGTAATATTTGGTGTCATATTATGATTTGCCAAAAAATATAGTGCTGACAGCTGAGGGGCACTTTGGTAAATTTAGGTGTCATATTATCATTTATCAATAGTAATAGCCTATTAAGATTAGGAAATTTTATAAATTAAAAGTAAATGTGAATAGTAAAAGTGTAAGATTTAAATTAACCGGATCTGGAGTATCAAGTTGATAAGTGTATTCATTTCGATTTTTTAAATCCGTAAAAGATTTCTAGAATCAGACGTATATTTCTAGACGTATATTTTATCCGCAGTAAAATCGCTTTCAACGACTATAAAGAAAAAAGAGAGCAAGAATTTCATGAACATGCAAATCATCCATCAAGAACTACTCGGTAACAAACAGACCCCACCACATGTAAATCACACACCACCATCGAAATCGGACAGAATAGTAACAGAATCTCAAAGCGACACCAAAGACGGATTACAGTATACCCCTTTAACATCAGAGCACTACCGCCTAACAGACCAAACGGAGGAACGTTAAAACAATGACCATTGGATGAATTTGGACAGAAGCTCAATTCCTCCAGTTTCCGTCATCACCGCCACCCCTGCTGGAATAGCCGCCGCCGCCACCGTTTCCATAGCCTCTATCACGGCCACCTCCATAGCCTCCGCCGCCTCCCTCACGGCGGCCACCGCCATATCCGCCACCTCCATAGCCTCCTCCGCCACCTCCCTCACGGCGACCTCCGCCATATCCGCCGCCACCACCATAGCCTCCACCACCGCCCTCGCGGCGACCGCCGTAACCTCCACCCCCTCCGCCGCCTCCGCTGCGCGATTGGGCCTCGTTGACGGTGATGTTACGTCCGTCAAGGTCACTGCCGTTCATCTCTTCAATAGCCTGCCTCATGGAGCCCTCGTCCTTGAAGGTGACGAATCCAAATCCTCTAGATCTGCCCGTATCGCGATCATTGATGATCTGGTTCAACAAAAAAACAGAAATGATCGAAATCGGAAACAGCCAGATCTGATAGATCAGGATCAAAATATCAAAAATCATAAACAAAAACGAATTTATATTGATATAGGTATATAAACGCGTGTGCGAAAACACAAAATCGATCGATCTCAACCTCTCTAGAGAAAGAGGAAGATGAACGTACCGTTTAACGAGAAAGTAACAGAGTATCAAATAGTAACAGAGAGATAGACAAGAGTAGATGAATCAAGGCAAGTAACAGAGTAGAAGAACTAGTAACAGAGAGATCATGTCAACAACGCCGGATCGGGTCGAGACGAGATCCGACTGCTGCGCAGAGACTAACAGACCTTCGATTCCACGATCCCATACTTGGAGAAGGCGTCATTGAGGGTGTCTTCGGTGGAGGCCCATGCCAAGCCACCGACGAAACATCTGTACTCCACATCCGCCATTTTTATGATCTGAGAGAGCTGAAGAAAAGGATGGATTAAGCGGTGGAGGAGATGATGGGGATAACGGTGAAGAAAGTGTGTGGTTATATAGCTGGAGGAGAGTAGGTTTAGGGCTGATCACGGGCTCTCCATCGGCGCCCCATTGGGGCGTCTAACTCGGGGGTTGGGTTAGATTTAAACCATGGTTGGGAATTATTAAGGCCATGATTGGCATCCAGATCTGAGTTCCTTCATTCTCTATTTACTCCATTTCTGCATGCTCAATTTGTGTTTTTAGTCAAATTGAATGTATTTTTATCATTAATAAATTTAAACTAATTATAAATGCAATTTTTATTAAATTAAGATCACAATTTATATAGTGTGACTCAAAAAAAATAAGCTAAACAAATATTTTCTTTGTCTCATAAATTATCATATTAGTCTTTTTTATTTGTCTTCCAGAAATCTTTTCATTATCTTTTTTAATATTTAAAATAATACAAATCCACGACTAACTATGTTGAATTTAGTTTTTATTCTTTATCCACCTCATTTAATACATTTTATTCATTTTCATTAAGAATATTTTCGTAAACTTTAGTCTTTTTCCAACTCTTCTTAACAACTACAAAAAATTAAAACACAAAATACATTTTAACTAATAAATTAAATATTATGGAGTACAAATGTTGACTAATTTGCTTATTATAAAAACTGATAGAATATGGGAGACAAAAAACATGCTTGAAGAACTAATTGCATCCACAAGTTATAGGAAAAAACAATTACTTCTTTTTTTAACCGTAAAAAGGTCATTACTTTATATTAAACGAGTCTAAGATAGTATTAGTAGGTCTTTAATTAGGTAAAACTCTATACACCAAAAGGTTATAAAAGTGAAAGTATAAAACTATTCACTTTCAAAAAAAAAACAAATGATTAACAAACACATGTTTATGACATTATTCAAAACCCTTTAAAAACATTATTTAAAGATCAAAATGTCTTTTAATTGCAGTTGTAGTTAATACTCCGTACTTCTCATTTTTTTTATTAGTCATTAAAAAGTTACAAATCAATCTATATATAAATTAAGGTAAATCTATCCCTAATTAATCTAGACGTTACAAATTAAGATGGTTGACAAAATTTAATTTTAATTAATTTAGATATAAATTAAGGTAAATTCAAAGATAACATATATATATAATTTAAAACTAATTTTAAAATTTTACTTTATTCTATTTTATCAACTGATTTATGAAATTAAGAAAATGAATTAATTAACCTTCAACACTAGAATAGTAAAATGTGCAAATTAATTAGGAACAAAGGAAGTACTTTATATGAAAAATTTATTTGTTTCTCTATATTATGTTAATTATTACGATTGAAATATACTTGCCCATTTTTTGGAATTTCCATATTTTGATGATTAATAATAAATTGTATACGTTTTCAAACGGTAGTCATTTTAGTTTTCTTAAATATATAATTTGACAAATCCAAGACTCTTAATAATAAATATTAGTATTAAATTTATATCAGTTTTGAATTTAAAATGATGAATATTGTAATGAAACTGAGAGGCAAGTTTTCAAAATAACATCATTATAGAATTTTCCGTGTGACTAAAAATTAGTGAAATCTTGAGGTGAAAAAAAGTTAGTGAAATGATCTAATGGGCGAAACTGTGGAAGGCATGAACCAAACAGGGAATAAAAGCAGCGGACCACGTCTACCTAACCATGGTTAAACATGGGTCATAATCCGGAAGATATTTTGTTAGTGGGCCCCAAGCGTGATAATGCTTACTCCAGACAATGAGATATTTTAGGGGCCCTCTCTAACCCCAACTCATTGATTGAAGGAGCATTCATTATTCTCTCAATTTAATTTAAAAAAAAATTGTCTAGAATATTTTTAAATTTATGCTATATTCAAAAATTATTTTCCATTTCATTCTAATGCATAATAAACTTAACTTTACAAAAATTAACAAATTTTGGGTTGTGTTAAGCTCTTAACAGTAACTACTTATTTTACGCAACAAAGTAAAAGTTTGAATTATTTTTTATGAATTTTGTTTTGATTTTTTTTAAATTCTCAAAGCAACTTTTTTATTCCATCTTTTCTTCTTTGAAGACTAGTTACATCAGAAAAGTAAAAAAAGATATAAAAAATAACGTGAGACTAATCTTATAGATACTTACATCTTCTTATTTCATTAATTTTGTATGATTTTAATTATTTTTCTTTTTTTCATTATTTTTTATTTGAATTTTAATTTTTTCTGATGTGAGACTAATCTTTCAGAAAAGTAATAAAATGATGGAGGTAGAAGACCATTTAAAAAATTCAAGAGAAATAAAAAACAAAACAAAAACTCAAAAAATTAATCTTAACTTCTATTTTGTTACACAAAACAGGACTCATTAATTAGCCGTTAACAATTTAACGGCGACCCACAACTCACAAGTTTAAGTAAAGTTGCAATTATTATACATCATAATAATTTTTGAAAAACATGTAAAGTTGTGATTATTTTGAATAATTTTTCCTTAATCGAATTTACTTACTTTTAATTTACAAGGATTAAAAAGATGTTAAAAAATAATCCTAATGCATGATATATAATGATAAATTAGTATTTATCAAAAGAGAAAACTATTTTACATTTTAAAACTTTCTTAAAAGATGAGTTAAAGTGATGAAATTATATTCGGACAAATGAAAAAGAATCTTGATAAATAAAATGTGAGACAAAAGAGAAAAATTTAAGCATTTGATCGTACAATTACTTTCTTAAAATTTTAAATAATGCAAAAAACATATATAAAGAAAATGAGGAAATTACATGAAAATCAAGAAAAATAATGTGATTTCTGGGCAAGTTCAACAAAGAGTTCATATTTAAAGTACTACAGAGTAATTATCATTGTGTATGAAATTGTGATGATGTTTATTACTCTCTTCGTTTAAAAAAATGTGACATTACGTAAAACAAAATTTCAAATTTTTAAAATTTATTTTATTTAAAAATGTTATAAAAATTAAAAATAAAACTATTTCAAAATCTCACAAAATAAGATGTGATTTGAATATTTTATGTTATCAAATAATCAATATATATTTAAAAATAAAATAATTCTTGATATATTTGAATAGTAAAGTATGACATTCTTTTTAGAACAATGTAAAATACCTTTCTGGAAATAAAAAGTTAATATAAAACCAGGAGTGAATCTTTTAAAATTAAGAAAAAAGGAAACTAATAATGATTAAAAATCTATGATATATAAAAAAATATTAAATAAAATACCCCTCGTCCCAAATAGATATTTCTATTTCATTTTTTATACCTTTCAAAAAATATTTCTATCCACGTCTATAATATCTAAAATTCACACCATTTATCTTTTATTACAAGTAGAAGTAATTTTGATGATTATAGACATTCGAGTTGAAATAGAAATATTTTATCAGATACAAAAAAAATGAAATATGAATATTTTTAGAGATAAAGGTAATACAATGAAACTAAATTATTGCATCCCTAAATATGAAAAAATAAGGTTCCACCGAGACTTGAACTCGGGTTACTGGATTCAGAGTCCAATGTCCTGACCACTAGACCATGGAACCATTGTTGGTATCTTTTGGAAAAAGCCTTTATTATTACTTCAACAGGCAATTAACTCATCATTCAATACAATTTCAATTAAAGTATATGCATCCCGCATGACAACTAATGCTAACCCAGGTTACCCAGCCATCATAATTGAGTTGTAAAAAAAACAGAGTACTTCGTGAATTTGTGACTCACATGTTTTCGTTTTTTAATTCAAAAGGGAAATTATGCATTATTTATAGACAAATACAAAAAAAAAATATTTTATTATAAAATGGAGTGAATGAAAACAAATTGGTGGTCGCATAGAAAGGAAAGAACTACTTGCCAAGATATTCGTGCTTGCCTGGAATATTAATGGAACCTCTAATACTAACTCAAGTTTGATTTATTACAAGTTCATAAACCTGTATACAAGCTCTTTGAGTTGATCTATGTAATAGATTGAATTCAATTTTTTAATGTGATTCAGCTCAAGAGTTTTATTATTTAATCTGATTATGCTTATCTCATTCTAAATTTTACGGAGTATCATGATATCTAATCTAGGATACTAAAATTCTCAATTGATTGGTTGATTAGCACTGAGCAGCCCGCCGGTGCTGTTAAGGTATCCACAGCATTTGTTAAGTTGTATGTCTAGAAGCTCATTTCTAATAGCCCATTTGTCTTTAGTCCAATTATCTATATGGAAAACGACTTGTAGCCCATATAACCTGATTGTTCATCTGAAAATCTATGCATAACGATTAATGGCTCTTTAGGTGTTGTCACTTTCGATCCTTTCATTTCCTGTGAAAGGGGAGCCTTTTTACATGTAGTCAATCGATTAGATTTAAAATTGTCCGGTTGTTCACTTCAGGAAAAAGTGTTAAAGAGTATCTCATGTCGGAACTTGTAGAGAAAATAAACCCGTATCTAAGCTCTTGAGCTAAAGTTAGTAATATCTCCGTCCCAGAGTATTTGTCCACTTTCATTTTTGCACACCATCCAATGCACTTCTTTAATCCATTTTATCTTGTAATTTGTATGTTAAAAAATTATAGAAATTATATATTAATAATCTATATGTTAAGAAAAATCAAACAAGATCACACATGACTATATTTAGGCTTACACATTGAGAGAATTTGATGAGTCAAAATGCTTATATGAACAGTTCCAAAAGTCAAAACTGGACTAATACTCCGGAATGGAGGGAGTAATAGATTAGATTTAATGTTCTAATGTGGTTCAATCCAAGTGTCTTATTGTCCAATATAAAAGAACTTTTAAAATTGGTTCGTTTAGAAATGAGAAATACCTCAATATGTTACTCTATTAAGTTTGCAATTCAATGAAATGATAACAAACCACTATGTACGAAAAAGTCGATTTACCAATATCCATTCCAAAGATTTTTATATCGATTTTCTCTTTCATCATCACTTGATGCTCAAGCCTCCTTTCAAACCTCATAAAATATATTTTACTCACATCCACCCATTTACAGAACTACGTGGCACCCCATCAACCCTTGTCAAATTCCGCCATAAGAGCACCCACATTGGATGGTGGAGTAAAGGGAGGACTATTCCTCCTTCTCTCTTCCACATCAGATTTTGTGGACCCAGGATCCAACTCTTCCATTTACTCCTCCTTATCTCTTACATCAAAAGGATTACTAAAATATTATTCATTATACTCCTTAAATGATTTTTTATTAAATATTTATGCTATGTACAATTATATGAATTTACAAATTAATGAAAAATATAATTGTACTTCATTTTTTTTATGGTTTTGATAATAAAATTGTAATTCATTAATAAAAGTAAAAAGTTAATTTAATTTATTTTAACAAAAAATATTTAATTTAATTATACTAATTATTCTAAAATATTTAAAAATTATTTGTAGATTAAAATTAAATTAAGATATTTAATTTAATTTAATTTAATTATGCTAAAAAATAAATTAAAATATTTATATTAAGTTTGAACCCATCCTATATGTGAAAATTACGGAGTACCCAAATACGGAGTAATTGTAAAAAAAAATAGTGCTATCCAAATGAACTCATGCCAAGTGGCGTCCCAGGATTTGCCTTTTCATTCCAATTTTTCTCTTCTCCGCGGAGGACTGCTTCTCCGCTTCTCTCTCGAATTTCACGCCGGAGGAGTTCTCCTCCTCCTCTCCTCCATCTGATGTAGTTAGTCCTCCTGGAGGACTTCTTCTTCTCCAGCTTAGTTCTCCGCCTGATGCGGGTGGCCTAATACATGACCTAAGAACATTGAAACCTAATAAAGATTCAATCTGGGTTCTAGAACTGGATTCTAGATTCATAGGTTCCGGTTCAAACACAAGAAAGGTCACAAACCCCAATTTACATAATAATTCAATTACTTTCACCACAGAGATTCAAATGTGGATCCATATCACATCTATTGTATGCACAATAAAAAAAACAAACAGGATAAAATAGTTTAATTAAATTCACTGAGAAAAATGATCATATTCAAATAATGGTTATATCCAATGTAAGCAAGTCACTGATCAAAATCAATCTGCAAGGACTGAGCAGCAATGAAACTAGTTTTTTTGAGAGAAATTCTAGAAATAGATATATGAAATATATGAGAAGATTTATATTCTATCCTACTCTCTCAATCTACTACTCCATCAAACAAGTGAGAACAGATTCAACTGTGGTGAGACAGATGAGAGCCATTTACTCGAGTCCGAGACGGCATATTGGATTTTTCTTGATGAGACTAAGATCCACCTGCAAGAGCAAAAGGGGATAAATGCATGGTAGATTAAAATTTCAAAATGTGGTTGGTTCCCGACCGGTTCTGAATCGGAAACTTCTCCGCCCGTAATCCTTATTATTTGTGGGGGGGGGGGAACCCCCACGGCCCCACAATGGAGCCCCGAGACATAGGGACACCATGGGGGCAAAGTCATGGTACACTAGCTGATATGAATGTAAAGAATTGTACCTTATGGCCAAAGAGTTCTCTAATGTTGTCAATGCCATAAAGTATCATGGTTGGCCTGGGAAAGGACAACAAAAAGAAAGAAGTTTGATTACAGACATATTTTTTAACGATAAAAATGATGATATAAAAAGTACACATTAGGCGTTAAACAATAACAAACCCAACAAAATCCCACAAAAAGTAGGGTCTAGAAGTTGTACTAAGACCATACATTACCCCAACTCGAAAGTAAATAGACTGTTTGTAAGAGACACCTCGCTCAAACACATAAGGCAAGAAACAGAGGATGATATAAAACAGACGATATAGTTTGCAACTTGTTAGAAAAATATTAACCTTTCAAGGGAAAGGCCCCAAGCAATAACCCGGACATCATCTGGAAGCCCCATGGGACGCAGCATTTCGGGCCTAAACATGCCAGAATTTCCAACTTCCACCCATTTCTTGAACCCTTCATGGTAACTGAAGATCATAACGTATCAGAATAACACATCATCAAGCGGTAAATTTTTCATCCAAAGTTAGATTTTTACCCAGTCTAATACCTGAATATTTCCATGCTGGGTTCAGTATATGGATTATAAGCAGGTTTGAACCGAAGCTTGGACATTCCTGCGTGTGAAATATGCAAGAGAATGAAATATTTCCTGATGATAATTAAGAATTACTACAACGTATTTATAGGAGTATAGTTACTCCTAAGTCTCATGACTCAATATAATGAGGTCACAGAGATGACATCATCTATTCACAAAGAAAAGGGATGGCTACGATACCATGTGAACTATGTAGAAAGAACAATTATTTCCGGGTAATAACTAAGTAATACAAAATACTTATAGGACAAGTTGTAATACCCCGTATTAATATGGGAATGAAAAAAAAGGCTCAAAAGGATTGATAGTACTACTTATACCAACAAGATGCATCTTCTTTTTGAGAGCTCATCACCTAGAAACTCCAAAGTTAAGCGTGCTTGACCTGGAGCAATTCTAGGATGGGTGACCCCTTGGGAAGTTTCCTTGGGCGCGCACGAGTGAGGACAAAGTGCGCGGGAAAGACTTGTGTTGGGTTGTGGGGCCAGTCTTACAATCCTATGAGCAGACACTTACGGCTAGGGTGGGGGCCGGGGTGTTACACAAGTGCTACCCCTAAGTCTCTAAATCAATCTAATGACATCACAAAGATGACATCATAAGGATGATGTCATACTTCTGGAATCTTCCTACTTTTACTGATATTCGCCACATTGCTAATAAACAATGTTTGGATGTAAAAGAAGGTGTTCTGGTAAAGGTTACCTAGGCGGGAGAAGAAATCATTAAGAACCCCGAGCAAGTCACCAAGACTGAGACCACGATCACATACTAAACCTGTAAACAAAAAAATGCATTATACAGAGTAATTAACATACGTATGAATGAATGGAATAGACGAAACAATATAAACAGGTATTGAATTTTTGTAATAGTAATGTTATCAATAATTCTGGACCTTCTATCTGATGGAACTCAGCAAGATGTGTGCGGTCAACAGCTTCATTTCTGAATACACGATCAATTGAATAGTATTTCTTGGGAGCAAACGGTTTGTTCTACAAATAAAAGCTCCTCAAATGTTATCAGAAATTACAGATACTTATGAAGTCTGATCTGAAGAAATGTGCAATATGCTTAAAAAATGCGCAATATGCTTAAATTGTTTTCATATCCAAAGAAAAGTCCTAAGGATTAGCATAGAAATTCAGAAATTGATGGTGTGTTTAATGGTAGGGTAGGGGTGGGGATTTTGAAGGGAGGCGAGATTCATTTTTCCTTTTTACTTAATTTATCTTTATTTGCTAGTATAAATAACTACTTCCACCGTCCAACTGGTTTTTTCCATCTTTCATTTTTTGTCTATCCCTAAATACTTTTCATTTTCCTTTTACGAAGAAATTCGTGATCCGTATTTTTCTTCTTCTTTTAAATAAACCTCAACTAGCAGTAGTATGTGCCCATAATAGATTCTTGGCACTTGAAATTCCTAATAGACACTCTTCTAATTTCTTAATCTATGTCCCAACGGCACTTGGAAAATTGCAATGGGACAGACAGTACATGGTTAATCAGATAGTTAAATCATGTATTCCAATACTCAGTATTATTTTCAATTTTCATCTCCATCTTCTTTACACCACCTAAATGTAAGAATAATTAATAAAATAACCCTCCCCTCCGAAATCGTCCAATGAAACAAGCCAATAAGGGAGAATGTATTCATATGCCAAAGATTACAAATAACAGCGAACAGTGAGATTTGAAATCTATAATATCTCAAGGCTTGTTTGGTTGGTGGATACCAGAGGAGAGGGAGGAGTGGTGATATTTCTTTTATTGATTCATTCTTATATTTCGATGGTTGGAAACATTGAAAAGAAAGTGAAGATGGAAATTCATATAGAATCCCATGATTTAACTGAAGATATATTTATTTTCTACTGAATATTACTCTGTAACAAACAAAAAGAGATGCTCCCATCCCCTCCAAAAGCCTCCAATCAAACAAGCCCTAAGAGAGAACAAACCTGTGCCAGCTTATACAGCATTCTCGATGACACAGCAGTAGTATGTGTCCGTAATAGATTCTTGTTTGCTTCGTCTCTTTTCCATTCATATCCATATCTATTAAGGCAGAATATCTTTTAACATGCCATCTGAAGTACGTAGTATAACAATTTTGTGTGGACAATTAACATACTAAATTGCATATTAGTATTAAATTATTAATTATATTACATACCCACGAGATCCATAGCCACCAGATTCATGAACATTCTTAACTAGTTCAACATAATCTTCAGGGAGCTCCCTTGTAGTGGAAGGCACTATATAATCACAATTGAAAGTTGAATATAACTGCCAAATATAAATCAGGTGCAACAACCACAAATAAATTGAAGCCATGCAAACCTTTCAGAAAGAAAGTGTCGTGTGAATCACGAGCAGGGTGTTGTTGCGGTTGGAAAAGGGCATCAAAATTCCAAAAGCTGTTAAAAATCAAAGGAACTTAGTTTGCTTATAGTTGACTTGTTTGAAAGAGCTTTAAATAGAAGGATAAAAACGAAGTATATAAATGTTTTCTTGGAACTTTTTCATCTTACTCGCTTTTCTAAGGTTATACAACATGTACTGCAAACACTACCTGAATCAGGCATATGATGTAGCACGTAAAGAATTAGATGAAATTTTGACATCTGCGTGTAGGAATACACTGATGTAGTAGTATAGAAGTTTGTGATAATTAATTAAGTTGACTAAATGCAAAAGGGATATATACTGCACACTATCATTAACAAAACTAAATGTGACAAAAACATTTACCCTCTACTTTGCAAGAAAATGTACAAGGACCACCTCATGGCCATATTAAAAAATCACTTTGTCCCATAAAAAAGGACCTGTTTCAAAATATATTTTGTCGAGGGAAAGAGTTTGAAAATTACTCAATTGCCCTCATTAAATTCATATGGAGTAAGTTATTCTACTAACTTTCTTTTCCTTCTTTCTCATTTTGCTTTCATCCAAAAGGGATATATACTGCTAAGCATCATTAAAGAAAATAAAAGTGACAAAAGCATTTACCCACTACTTTGCAAGAAAATGTATAAGGACCAACTCATGGCCATTTAAAAAAATTACTTCGTCGCAAAAAAGGGACCAGTTTCAAAATATATTTTTATCCCCCCCCCCCCCCCAAAAAAATCTATTTCATTTATAAAAGCTAGTTTTCAGTGTTTTATGTGAATTTCCCAAAAGAAAAAGGTCCAAGAATCTAAGTAGATGTAGAAGTAACTGATGGAATATTGAATGGGGTAGGGATCACTGGACTGGGTCATAAGACACTTGGTTGAACCACATTAAAAGATTGAATCCAATCTATTACTTAGTTCAACTCAGGAGCTTAAATAACGATTTATCTTCACTTCAAGTTCCGATGTGGGATACTCTTTTACAGTAACAAATTACTAGAGTTGTACCTTACCAAAACTAAAAGTTGTCCTTTGATGAAAAATGAATCTTTTTTCTTTTGCGGGTGAGGGAGTACAAGTTTTGGTCAACGTGTCTCCCTATTCATTAGGTCAGTAATATGAACTAACGCAAAAATGCAATGAAGGTGTACACCTTTTGAAATCACGTGGTACCCAAAACCTGTCTTGCAATTATGAAAAGCCACAGTTTGATTAAAGTACTGGAACTGTGAATCAGCTACATGAGTAAGAACTAAGAATGTTCTTCTATCCACTATATCATTAATGATTTGAGTATGTGAACAAGCAAAAAATAATTACCTGCTCTCAACATAATTGTTTGTTTGCATCTCCTCAAACCTGTGCAATTAGAGAAAAGAAAAAACTTTAAGAAATTCCCAATATCAATTAATAACTTGCATGTGCTACATTTTTACAGACAAGTTGCCTGCAAAAATTCATGCATACACAAAATGTACAGGAGTGTGCATGTGGGAGTGTATGCATCTAGTTGCAGACCATACCCCATATGAAGAAATATCATCTGAATTTGGCGCCGCACCTGCAAGAATATGGCTTATTATTTAATCGCCAATTTTTTACATTAAAATATTGCAAACAGTAGAAGCAATCAAGCAGAGGAGAAAAAAATCAAGGAAAACCTTCAGCAATGGATGAAGATGGCCCCCTTCAACTGGCTGGCCTTTTGCACTGAAGTTGTACTCCTTTAGATTCTTCCAATCACCACTTCAAACAGAAATGCATCACCTCATTTTAGCTGAGAAACTTATTCACTTGCTACTACTATGACTTGGGATTAACCCATTAACTTGTCTCTCAAGATCGTGGCTTGATGATAGCATATTAATTAGGGTTTCATCCTTACAGGTCAGCCTATAAAGAGTATCTCAATACTTTATATGTTGGTTTATATGTTTATATTTATTATATGTGAGATTTATCTCTTAACAACTACAAAGCAAATCAATGAAGTATATATCCATTAAATTGTTGATAAAAAAGAATAGTCCATCAAATTTATCTTAAAGTGAATGTAAAATTAATGACCCAAAATGAGTTAGGCATGGCTTGAGATTTTAAGATCAATACAGTATAAGATAAGATTTCACTATTTCCACAATGACAAGTTCAGAGTCACATAACTGGAAAATGGTAACAAAAGTTTATTAGGATATCTCAAAGTATTTATTTGGGAAGAAATTAGAACTGTTGATTGATGAAAAATTCAGCAAGTTTTCTAGAAGGAAAAGAAAACCATGAGCTAAGAGATGACCAATAGTACCTCAATGCCTTTTAGCCTAAGAAAGAAAAGAAACTTTGAAAGAAACCACCACATTATCACAAACACTGCTACAAGGGTGGTGGCAATGGAAAAATGATTTATTTTGCATCTTCAGTGACTTATACACTCAAGGATTGATTAGCGGGATCAAGACCAACTATAAAATACTAAGTTGAACACAGTGCAGGAAGGCATCCAGGTTAAAGACAACCAGCTACCTATGTAGGTTCTCCCGAGTGAGGTCAGTAGCTTCTTTTATCCTTTTGGGAGCATATTTAGGACCCTTCCTTGCCGAGTAGCCTTTCCAAGTCCTAAAATGAGAAGCGAATATGATATAAAATCAATAAACAAGACATACATATACAAAAAAATATCTTAACATGAGAAAGATACATGGAAAAAATATAGAAAACAACTAGTAATTACTGTAAGACAATCAGTTTTCTTCGTTTAAGAGCATCAATATCTTTTGGATCTAGAGTCTGCAATGGACATGGAAATTCAATTAGAGCAGACCCATAAGAAGAATAATATATATATACAGAGACAGAAAACAATGAACATAAGGACAAGTGGGATAGGGCTTGGTGGGCAACTTAAAGTTGCAATCAAATCTTAGCAAGTAGAAACTCTGAAAAACACTAGGAATGAAGACTACATTGTTTGAAATGAACCATTATGGTGGGACCTTAAAAATGAAGAATGGTGTAATTTAAGCAAGGTTTTCTTTTACATGTGTTTAAACACATGGTCAGTCACTATTCACTACATCAAGATAAACCTTTGAAGTAATATTTCTTATTATGAAGAACACAAAATAATCTGTAACTGGGCATTATGGAATGAAAAAATGAACTGTTAGCGACAGCTGTGTGTTGTGAATCCAATCACGTCTTCCATGACAAGGAATATGCAAGCACATCGACTGTCATAAATGAGTTCCAACTTATTGTCACAAAAGATGAATAAACAACCCCCAGATATGTTAGCAAAGAGGGTTCCTGCCTCCTGGAGCTAATTTAATAATTTACTACTGGTTGATTGGTAACCTCTTTGTACCGTTATTGGAATCTGAATTCAATTTAATTAATTAAAAAAATCCTTAAATGTAGTTATGTACTAACGTGGCACTATCACCTTTCTCACTATGAAATAGAAATAGAATGAAGCCTGTAGAAATTTATAGTTTGAAATTATTACCTCATCATTCTGAATTTGCATAAGAAAACCCTTGACGGTGTCAGTAACATCTTGTACCTACATAGATAGAAATACAGAGAATATATTTACAAGGTATGCATCAGGTAACTGCTAATCTCTTCATTTAACATTGTTTGTCGTAATTATTATTTAGTGGTCAACCTAATCCTTCCTTCACTTATTCTCGTTTAATCTTTGAATTAGATTTGGTATTTAATAACCTTTTGTCTAGTATCTAAATTTAAATTTAATTACTATATTAAAATTAAATAGTCTATGGAAAGTCATTGTAAATATTGGGGAAGAGGGCGAAAGACTGAAAGACATCAATTACTTGCTCATTTACTCATCCGTTTCAATGACAAACAGCATTAGTGGCTATGTGCTGAAAAAGAACACAAACCATGGACCAATCAGCAGACATGCCATGCAACATTTCTATCAGTGGACTACCCAAAGACCCTGAACTATAAGAAAAGATAACCCCTAAAACACAAAATTATATAGTAGCATTTGAATTGGGCATCATACCTTCCTTGACACATGGGTCTTTCCCTTTTCCACCCACTTGTTCTTCATCGCCTGTGGCCAACCGACTTTATATGTTGCAGGGTCCATTTTTTTCTGCATTTAACACATTTTCTCATATAAAAAAGAATCCAACTTCATAATCATAGAGAAAATTAAATAAAAACTACTTGTGTCACCTGCAACTCTTCTTGCGTTATACCCTCCAAGGGTATAGCCGAAAGAAGTTGCACTTCAGGTGACCCAGCAGCAGCATATATTCTTCCCTCTTCAGTAAGCACCCATTTCTCTCTCTTGATATCCTGCACGGTTTCCCAAAAAGGATATATCTCCTTCATACTTAACTGAAAAACTATGGGATGAAAGGTCGAAACCAAAAGCTAAAGAAATATGGTGTGAGCCTCATGCAAGGCATTCCCAATTTCCCATAAATGTAACATTAGGCATAGACAGTTTTTTTGGTCAGATGAACCCTTTTCCCATCCATCGAAGTAGTAGATGGATGTCACTAGAAAAATACAAACAACAACAAAACCATTAAAATCCCTCAGGGTTTCTAGGGGTGGATGTAGTCATGTAGGCAAACCTTACCCCTACCTGGAGAGTAGAGAGGTTGTAACTCAAAACATAGTGTTTGTAATTTGTATTATGCATAAACTAGTACACGATGACCTCAAACATCCCTGATGACATGACCTCAGAAAGGAGTTCTTGGAGACACTGTATTAGGGTTAAAGAGTCCTTGTATGGATTGCATGTGTGGGTCGTTGGATGTGGGCCTTTTAGCCTGCTGTTGTTTTGATCTTGTTGGTTAGTTGTTGGTGGACTCTGCTTGTTTTGTTTTCTTGCTTGCTTGTGTGCTTTCTTACTATGTTCTTTTTAACAATACTCAAACTATTTTTCCATGTGAGGCTGTTTACATTATGCCCCACTTTCCCAGGCCCTACTTCTTAGTAGGATATAATGGGTTTATTTGATTTGGTTTGGTTTATTGTTTATAAAGTTGAGATCCTCATATATACACAAGAATTGAAAAGAAATGATCACCTGTGCAATGACAAATCCAAATCCATTGAGGCTTTTGATAGCATTGACTATCTCGTCATGACTGATTCCTTTTTCCTGAGAGAACTTGCCAGAGTCCAATATCTCTTCGTTTTTCTCCAGAAAACCTAGTATAGCATCCTCAGCCATCTAATTTATTTACCTTGTACGTGTCTAAGAGCAGACCAGTAGCTTAGATCAAACGTTATGTGGCCAATACTGAGAGACAAAAGATAAAAGTGAATCCAAAATTTAGCATTCCCTTTTAAAAATGGACTTTTTAGAAAAAGGCCAGTATCTAAATGAAAAGAGCATCAGAGTGACTTACGAGAGTTTAACAATTAACATCATCGCAAACTAATATAAGTGCGGTAAAATATATTTCTGAAGACCTAGAGAATAGAGATAACCTAATTTTAATTTTTGCAAACCTCAAAAAATTTTGAACCCATCCTATAGTGTATAACTCCAAAATGATAACTGCTACGAGTATATAATTTTGACAAAGAATAATAAGGAAAGCATAACAGAGTGTCGATACATTCATAGATCATATGTACAGAAGGCAGTAATATGCGGAACGGATGAAAACCGAAATAACCGACCAAAACCAACCGACATTGGGGCAAACCGATATAACCGAATGGTTGCGGTCAGTTTTTAAAAAACCGAAAGTCACAAAAAATAATTTTGATTACTAAAAGGCAATTTGGGGGCTGGGGAGGTCACCTGCAAGTCTACAATTGCAGATTTAACACTCCAATTGGAGATTTTAACTCTTAAACTGCTCCAATTGCCAATTGCTTCAATTTAGTAAGACTTGAAAGAGAAATTCTCCAATTGCTCAAATTGCAGATTTAACGCACCTACTAACTTTAACACTCCAATTGCAGCTTTAAAGTAAGTTTAAACTGCTAAACTAGAATCCTATTTTTGAAATGCTTAAATCATTGAACAACAGATTCGTGTTCTAGGATAAACATAAGAAATTTGCGGACCAAATCATCGAGAATGAAATGATTGCATTCTAATCTTTCTACCAATTTGCGGAACTGGAGCTTGGGGGTCGGCTTCCGGCGGTGCGTCTGGCGGCGGCGTATCTGAGTCCTGTCTTCTTCAGTTCGTCGGTTCTTCCGTCAGTTCCGTCGTGCCTCAGTCCCTGCCTTTAGGTTCTTTTGTGCGTCTCTCCAGTAGTCCAGTAACTAAGATCTGCATATAATATACGGAGTATATAATACGAGACACTATACATTTTGTTTGATCATTAAACTTTACTCATTTTGTTTTCTCATTTTTACTAATTATTTCGTAAAATAATATAGTCTTATCACCTTTAATTTTATAAAATTTTTCATGTAGTTTATTATTATATAAATTTTATTTTTTAATTTTTACTTCGATAATCAATTAAATTGAATTATAAATAAAATCGATCAAGCCTCGTAATGCGTAATGTAAATATCTTAAATGGACGGAAGGAGTATTAAAAAACAAATTGGGCCCCTTAATTTTTTGGGCCCGACCCGGACGGACTGTTTGTCTCCCTATTGGGCCGGCCATATATATATATATATATATATATATATATATATATATATATACACACACACACACACACATTTATTTATTTAAAAATAATTTAGAAATTCTAGAGAAAAAGGAGGTGATATAGCTATACAAAATATTATTTTATCAAATAAGTAAAAAAAATAGCTTAAAAAAAGTAAACAAAATTTGATCATGTGAACTGTGAAGAAACAATGTAAATTGGGACAAAAGGATTAAAATTTAGGATGATACTCCCTCCGTCCTAAAACTTTCTTCCCAGAGCATTATTCCAACTTCACGGGAATTTATGTTTATTTGTGTTTTTTCATGACCTATATGATAAAATAAAATATTCTTGTCACAACTTGTTTTGTTGAACTTTTGATGTAGTTTTTAAATATGTAAGTTTTATTTTTTATTTCTATACCAATATTTGAATAAAATAGATTGAAAAAACTTAGGATTTTTCTTCGTTTTGCGCAACGGGAAGAAAGATATAGGAATAATAGGACGTAGGGAGTATTTTTTTAGAAAAATTCGATCATAAACCTAAAGCCTTTCCATGTGAACATTCTCACTCAAATTTTTATTTATTTATTTATTTTTATTAAAAAATATTTATCTCAGTAATAAACAAATACTTATTTGATGTATATGAAGGTCCAATATGAACCAAGTCCATGCAACAATTTGCTTTCCCTCATATTCTATGAGAAACCATTTTTGTTGAAAATACTTAATTTTCGTGTTCAATAAAGTTTTGTATTCATGTAAAAGCTGACTACATTTCAAATGCTCCATTGCTCCCTAATCTTGGTTTCAAAAAAAAAAAACTCAAATGCTCCCAAACACAATTTTTCACAAAAGAGCTTGTAATGCTATTTTATATTTTTATCCTCCCACAATTATGTTTTTTAAAAATATCCAAAATTAAATTGTTATTCGCACAAATTATTTTTTCTATCATATAGATGGTGTAAGGATAATCTAGCCTGATATGTTTGTCCATTTTGTCTTTTCAAATCATCATTAAACAGAGAATCAAATCTGAGTTTCTTCAAAACTGATTAGGTTCTAATATTGTTGTTAGGTACCAAATATAAACATTCAGCACCTAGTTATAAACCCCTCTTTTAAATTTTAAAGGTGTAGGCATACAATGAACTAGGAGTACAAATGAGTTCATAATATGTCGAAGACAAAGAGCATTATTGCCACAAAGAGCAATAAGAGAAGAAGATAGCAGAACAGAGGAAGGACAAACAAACAAATCCCTTTATTTGATATCACAAATGCTCATTTGGCCAAGTGAGAATCAGAGTTTGCCTGGTTTGAAGCAAGCGCCAAGAGGATCAACGGTAGAGACTTTCAGATCTTAGGTTCTCTGCAATCTCAGTTTCCCAGCGATCACCATTCTCGAGGAGCTTCTCCTTGTCGTAAAGAAGTTCCTAAAAAAACAATGAAACAACATGTGTGGGTCGTCATTTGCTGCTTAACGAATGTGACATGTAAGAAGAAGAAAAAACTGTCTTTGCAAAAGAATTCTTCTTCTTATGGGCATCTCATCATTCTTGGAAACAACCTCTCTAATTCCGAGAAGGGGTTAATTAACCCTTAAACATCTCATCATACAGGCTCCTCATACCCTAATTTTACTTTTTGTGGGATTTTACTGGTTTGTTTGTTGTTGTATGGCACCTCATCATTACAAACACGATTGAAGAAGATCTACCTTCATGGAACATTTTTTGGTGTTTTCAGAGTAAGTGTGTGTTTTTGTAAAATATGGGTTGCACCTATAAGCCTTATGAAAATTCCCCACTAAGCATTTTCCAGGTTCCAAACAGGCCCCTGAGGAAAAGAAATTGAACCAACCTCATGAGTCTCAGTGGCAAATTCGAAGTTGGGCCCTTCAACAATGGCATCAACCGGGCATGCCTCCTGGCAAAATCCACAGTAGATGCATTTCGTCATGTCAATATCATACCTGTCATATCCAATTCAAACGTGAGATAACCATTGCACTAGAGAGAGAGAGAGAGAGAGAGAAAATGAGATAGGAAAGCATACCTGGTGGTTCGGCGACTTCCATCTTCTCGCTCCTCAGCCTCAATGGTGATAGCCTGAGCTGGGCAAATCTGAGAAAGCCACATCAATCAATTGCACAACATGAGTTTAAGGGCAAAGACAAGTTATAATAATAAAAGTATGTTGTAATATCGCTTAACATAACACTTACTGCTTCACAGAGCTTGCAGGCAATACAACGTTCCTCTCCTGTTGGATAACGTCTGAGGGCATGTTCTCCACGAAAACGGGGGCTTAGAGGACCCTTCTCAAATGGATAGTTGATCTGCATGTTTCACATACTTATTACTAGATGATTCTCTCTATAGAGCTTTAAACTGGGTGAAACCACTCCTGGTTTAATGGTAGGACCAGTCAACTTCTTTCAAATAAATATGGGATCTTAATATTGTTATTTTCTTGTTTTATTGTGCTTTGATAATTTGATATGAAGTGTAATAAAATGTTATCGTGATTGATGGTTCTTTTAAATAAATATGGGATATATTTGATCTGTATCCTGTTTTTCATATAGATAACACACAGTCCCCCTGTCCCGAAAAGAATTTCTTGTTCACTATTCACACTGTCGGACTTTAAACACTTTCTTTGTCTATTTTCATTATTCATTTAATAAAATAATATAGTCTTGTCAATCTAGTTTTGTAGAACTTTTGATGTAGTTTTAAAATATTACGTATACATTTTATTTTTAAATTTTGCCTCAATTTTCAAATAAATTGAAATGAAAATAACTTTGGTCAAACATCGTAATCAGCAATAGAAAATTCTTTTCGAAGTGGAGGGAGTACATGAAATTGTATTAATTTACTCCCAACGGTGTTTAAACTTTAATCTACTTATTAGTATAATATTCTCGTACTTAGATATGCTTTGTCTCATAATATCTGACTAAACTAAACACAAAAACCCACAAGTGTGGCACGCCGCACGTATGGTGATTTCTATACAGCCTATCTAGCCGAACCGCAGACAAAAAGTAAGTGCTTATGAACAAAAAGTAAACAAATAAAGCAAAATATAACATTGAGTTACAGATACATTTTTATCAAACAGTGACTTACAGTGACATTCTTATCAAAGAAGTACTTGAGTGTTAGCATCATACCCCGGACCATTTCAGTCAGAAATAGTGTATTGATGCTCCTCTCAAAAACTGCATTTAGTTGAAAAGGATGATGAATTCATAATAATTTCATACAAAGGATTATCGAAGAAAAGCAAGTTAAAGTAAGCTGTGGTAGAGAGGATTCTACCAGAATTCCAATCTTTAGACAGATCTCTTGCAAGCTTCTCTCTCTCTATGTCATCTACAACACACAAATATCAATAATTGTTAGCAATGCATCTAAGCCATGCATACTGAATTAATAAACATTTATCCCAAATGGAAAGGTAAAGTGTAAGACTGTAAGTAACATATGGCCTTCATTTTTATTAGTTAGCTTTAAGTGGAAATGTAAAGAACTCAAGGTTAACCA
Source organism: Cuscuta campestris (assembly GCA_900332095.2). Lineage (NCBI taxonomy): Eukaryota > Viridiplantae > Streptophyta > Magnoliopsida > Solanales > Convolvulaceae > Cuscuta > Cuscuta campestris. The sequence continues at coordinate 67,763 of OOIL02000691.1, forward strand.
ATTAAGAGCGCAGCAAAAACTATTACCAATAGAAAATGGATTCTTTGTAGCAAACGATCGTGTGGCATGCATGGATCCATAATGGTTAGAGCCTTGTAATGCTTGTCCTGCAAGAACCTATACTCACCAATAGACAAATTAAAGAAATATAAATCAATGTTCTGGAAATGTATAAGTGATACTGAGTACAACATAGCAGCCTACAAAGTTGTCTAGCAACTAAAGCACATTCAAATTCACGCAAAGGGTACCGTGAAAACTGAGAAATAACTCATAAAACCCTTATGGAGCAACCCTAGGAAAACACTATTCAATCCTTCTTTTCACAGACCATCCTATTTTTTTACCTTTTTTAAATCCATATTTCCACTCCTTTTTTTACTTCAAATAGCAAACAAACACTATCTAATTTTCTTACCCTGTAGCCTGGCACAATGGAAAATGATTGTGAATGCCAAGAAGACGTCGTGAGTTCCAGACCCTACTTCCACAATAGATGGGAATATGAGATCCCTCTGGGACTACTGTGTGGTGCCGTGACATGGGCTCGGGAAAGGGGTTTCAAAAGTAGTTAACATCTATACTTGTCCGGATTAGTCTTGTGTGGGGGGTGGGGAGGGGAGGGGTGGGGGATACTGGGTACGAAGCAAAAGAACACACCTTTTTATCTCCAAGTGCACAAGTACTAAAATCAGAGCTTTTATCCTATCTTGTAAACCAACTAGTTGAACAATCAAAACGCAATGCCACAAACTGGCCCATATCCATAGGTCTTATTACAAATCCATCCCTGGGAAAACATAAATTTCTAGCCTGATTCTAGCAACTTTATTAAGCACCCCAATTTTGTATAACACAAATGAAGAACAAGAACCCCAGCATAATCCCAACTCCCATGGTGTGTAGGGGGTCAAACGTAAGCAACCTTACTCTTGTAAAAAAACAGAGAGGCTATTTCCGTTAGACGCATGATGCATTGTTGCATTTACTTCGCAAAACTTCATAGGACGTAAGCAGCAAGGGAAATAGTTAGATGTGTCATTTTGATCTAGTCCATTATTTACCTTAACCTAGAACATGATTAACATGACTCCTTACTTTCCATACCACAAATCATCAAAGCAAAATACCCAATTGAATTATTAAGTTCGGCCTGCTAATCTAAGACTTCATTCAAACAATCTGAAAAGGGATGAATTAAAACCGCCGGAAAATTCATGTCTAGAAAGAAATTATGGCCTTTTTAGAGGTTCTCAGAAACGGGGAAAAGGCAGAAAAAAGTGTAAAACACGATTCACAGTCATAGAAGTGCAAAAAGTGCAGATTAGGGAGAAAGGAGACATGAAGGAGAGCTTACAAGCTGACGAGAACGAAGGGATTGCATCGATTTACGAGCTAAGATGAAGGCCATCGGTGCTCCGGCGACGTAAAGATGCTCAATTCTCAGGTGGAGCGGAGGAGATCGGAAAAGGAGTGTGGAAAATGTAAGCAAGCAATTCGGGTGGTTGAAATGAGTCGGTTCGGGTCATGAAATATTTTCGGAAGAAAAAATCCAACCCAAACTAATTGCACTGTTTTAATTTAGTTTTTTTTGAAGGACATTTTAATTTCGTTTATTTCAATAGAATTGTAAAATATACTTATTAAGAATAGAATTTGATAAAATTAAAAATTATATCAGTAAAAAAATCTATAGAATGATACTCTAGAGGTAGAGGGTGAAATAAGAAAAATTAGTCAGAGCATGACTCACTGTAGTGACCCCGAACGCGAAGGGAGGCATAACGAATGGGGTTGGACTATGATTATGTATGTGGCCAGCGTACACGCCAAGGAGAGAGTTGTTACTTCAACGGATTTGTGGACGTTTTTTTGTGAGACCACAGGTGTTCTGGACCTGCCCTTGGCGAAATCTAACTATTCCTGATCGGCCGATTTGGGGATTAAGGCCGAAGGTCTCCCAAGAGGCGGTGGGGTTTAATTTAAACATATGTCCTCAAGGTCACCACAGCTCCGCACTGCTTGTAGCCGTTTATTCATTAATTTTTTAAATTTTTCATAAAACAGTTGTTATGCACTTATGCCTAAAAACAAATATTCATAAATTGCTTAGAGTATAGAGGCTACCTCATCCAAATAATTCCCCTTCATATTCTATAGGAAAAAATCAGTTGGGAAGAAAAAATACATGATTATCATCTTTTGGAGATACAACTTTTATATTTGTGCGTTGCGTTGAAGCTATGGTAACAACTATTGTGGCCAATGTTAACGAGAACTCAACCTGAGAGAGGAGGCATCTGAAAAAGATCAACCAAAATCGCAAGGCTGCAAACAAGTGTCTTGTTGATGATTACTTTTGTGATAATTTTGTTTATAATGACAAGCAATTTAAACATCGTTTACGGATGAGTTGCAATTTGTTCAATTCAACTGTCAACAACCTGGAGGAGCATTTTAAATATTCTCGACAGTGCCTAGATGCTATGAGGGTTCATATCACTTCCGAAGTACATAAGCGCTATTCGGTAACTTGTGTACGATACAAGTAATGCATGAGATAAATATTTGAAGATGTCGAACAAAGTTTCTAGAGAGTCTCTACAAATTTTGTAAAGTTTTTTTTAACTCTTGTTGTTACGTAAATGGTACGTTATTATATTAATATCTCATACTTAACATATATCTACACTACATACTTTTATTCAAAGACATCATTAATCTATACGGCCATTGATATTTACGAATCCGACATGGAGTGACATTCAACGAATTTCATTCCGTGCATGCAATTGTACATGATTTTCTCGAGATGTTCGAAAGTATTGATTGTACACATTGGGAGTGAGAAAACCGCCTAATGTAATGGCTTGGCGAGGGTCACATCAACGAGGTGATCACCCAATCCAACGTAAATGCTTGAAGGCGTTGCATCTCATGATCTTTGGATATGACATGCATACTTTGGCATTGTCGGATTTTGCAAGGATATAAACATCTTATATTGCAGAGTATTACTTATAATTTTAGAAAAAATGTTTTGCTGTTTATAGAGTTTTTTGAGATAAATACTTATAGAGTATATATGTGAGGTTTATTTAATTGCCTTTTTTGTAATTAAATACGGAGTATAGTATAATTGAACGTGGCAATGGGTTGATATGAGCATTGCAAAATGAGTCAAATCCAATATTTGCATTTATGAACTGAGTAAAAATAAATATATAAAAGAGAAAGTACTACTCCGTAAAAAAATAAAACGAATTAAATTATAAAATTCATACAGAATACTTAATATTTCTACTCATAAATACATAATATTATTATCAAAATGCTAGAAACTCGCCAGGTTTGATGCCAAGAGTTTGCACACACACATATACAATGGACTACCTATGCATCACAGACAATGGCTGTCTCTAGTGAAACATTTGGTCTCACATTCTTAGTATCAAACATTGTGGGTTTCTAGTCTGACTTGCTTTCAACCATGCTAGGGCTACACAAGAAGTGTACCCTAAGTTATACCCCAAAGGATTGCACCGACATTTTAAAAGTTCACACTGACACAAAATGCTAGTTCAATCAAAAAAAATTGCATTGACATTTTGTGTCAGTGTAAACTATCACACTAGCATCACACTAGCACAAAATGTTAGTGCATGCCTTCGTGGTACAAATGGTGTACAATTTTTGGTGTACATTAGTACATATAGCTTAAATGCTATAGAATAACTGAAGTTTATGTACAGAATTAGGCAGGGGAATCGATGTGATACGCGTTAGCTAGTCTTACCAACCGTATCTTTCTGGTTTTGGGATCTGTTTGCTTGGCGGAACCAGGTGGTAAATGCGTTGATCAAGTGAGGGCAATCTTCCACGTTCCGAGTTGAAAAGCTGAGACATTTCTGCAACAAATCCTGGGCATCAGGAAGCGGAAGTGTTGATATTATCTTCAAGAATGTTTCTTCCAGCTCGGAATAAATTGTTTTGTGGGTGGGCATCGGAGGTGAAACATTGCCTTTGCACACAATGAGCACTGGGAGCCAATCGTTCACAAGCTTCATTCTAACCTGTTGCTCGCAAACGTCGCGATAATTTATCAGCCTATATATACAGACAAATCTGCTCTTTGTGAAGAAGAAAAAAATACGCTGCGCTACTCTTGTAACCACAATTTTTTTTCAACCAAACAAACTTTTGGAGAATAAGCAATGTGGTTTTTTAAAAAGTCACAGCAATACCAAAATGACCATATAATATACAAACATTTAAACATACAATTACAATGCACAGAACAAGACTGCTTCCCTTAAAGAAAGATAGCCCAGGATGTACTTAAAGTGGTTCATATGCCATGTTCTAAATCTGTAATGGAAATCAACTCATATAAACACCCATTTCAATCAACTCATGCAAATAAGCATTATAAACAATGCCCGGAATACAAACTAATAGTCAGTGGTTTGCCTGAAGGATACATTCCNCTTTAACAGAGGCTACATGTGATAGAACAAAATTGCAGGAAATGAAACGAACCATTGAAAGATCAACAAAAAATAAATGAAGCCACCTCGAGAAAGTTAAAACTACCATGTTCTTCTAATTATGGGATAGCCAAGTGAGAAAAAATTTAAGTAGTGAACTTCTTTATAGGAAGGGGAGGGAGAAATCTTCAGTCATGTGACCACCTTATCAACTTGAGAAAGTTCAAACTACAATTGTTTGGATATGAAGCTCTCTATTTATTGTGTATATAGAAAGAAGAATTAGCAAACTTCCTTACTTCCCACATCCTAATAAAAAGTTCATAGAAGATCTAGAGGTTCTCATTAAGAAAGGGAAATTGTGTGATTGAGACTAACTTTCCAGTTAAAAAGGAATGAAAAAAAGGATCATCTTACAGTTGTTTCATGAAAAGGAACACAATGTTCTTCTGATTGCGGGATAGCCAACTGAGAAAAAATTAATGTAGTGAAGTTCATGATGGGAAGGGGAGGGAGAAATCTTCAGTCATGTGCACACCTTATCAAATGCAAGCACATTCATTTTACAGAGCCAGTAATGCCAAAGCCTTTTTTCTGTTAACTTGATATCTCATGGTATAAGTTGAAATAATATAATGAAAAGCAAGTTTCGAAGAGGAACCTGTCTATTGGCCAGGATGGTCCCAGCTGCAACAGCATTAGCAAGCTTGCAAGTGCACCGGAGCACAACTGCAGGAAACCCTGGAACAATGTTCCTCCAAGCATCATCACGGAATGCTCTTTGCAAATCAGCAGTGAATGAAGACTGATTGCTCCACTCCTTCACAGCCGAATCGGCCACCCTCAATTCAATCATCCTCTCAATCAACCACAGTAGATGCCTCCCGTTCGTCATAGCAGTGTGCAAATTCAGCTTCTGAATGGCCTCTGTCTCATCTTGATCGCCTCTAAAGGCTGGACTCGAGTACTCCTCCAGCGACTCTTTCATGACCTTCAAGCTTGCCTCAAACACGCGATCAAGAACCCTCCTAGCCAGCTCCTTGGAAGAGAAGTCCCTCAAAAGCTTGGCAACAAAAGCCTTTGCGCTAGCCATGTTTGTGTGGTTATGAATTGCAGAGAGAATCAATCCATGAAGCATGTCCTCGGATGAATCATGCTTCATAGGTGCAACCCTAACAAGGAGTTCTTTTGATTCTTCAATCCCCAAGTCCCCTATTAATGGAATTAGATTAAATATTCTCTGCTCTTCCTCTTCCGTCCATGGAACGGCCTCAATGAACCTTACACAAGCCTTAATACACTCATCAAATATCAATTTCAGAGCTACATCCAGCATTGAAAGAGCTTTAGAAACGCAATCTATGGCTTCTGAATAGTCATCTGTGTATAGAAGTTGAAGAACAGTAACGTGATCGTCAATTGATCCAGGCATAGGAACGCCCAGATTAAGCCGGATAATCTTCGATGGGCTTCCAGAATCAGCAGCGTCGTTTGACTCGTTTAGCCAGCGCTCTGACAAAAGAGTCGCGAAGTACTTGGAACGGCGGAGCACATCGGAGTGAAGATAGATCTGGACATCAGGCTGGTCGACAGAATCAACGGCTGAGATCGAGCCGGCGTCATCGTCAACGAACGGCCAATCAGCAAATAGCCTGAGGACTACGTCAGCAGAGGCCGGATCGTTGAATGAACCCGGTAAAGATTTCGGAATATGAGAGTGAGAAGGGGTACGTCGAAGAGAAGGTGTTCTTTGAGAACATTCAGATATGGTTCCATCGGGACGGGAGGAGTCGATTGCTGCGACGGTGGAAGGACGGCCGCTGATACCGACCCGATGTCTCTTCTTTGATGCAGCACCGCCGGTAGCGGCGGCGCCACCGCCGCCTTTCATCATTTTCCTGTACAGAAGCCGGTAACTGGTTCGTATGCTATTATTCCCGGCAACCTGTTTTCGATTGACTTGTTTTTGGGGGGAGGCGTATTTGCTGAACCGTGCTAGGCCGGCCTGTTCATGGTACCGAACCGGCCCTCTACCAGATAGCTCAATCCATAATTCCAAGGCATGGGCTAAGTTTTGGGAAGCTAAATGCTACTCCGTATTTTAGCTTCCAATAGTGATTTACATGATTTTTTTCTACAGAATCGGGTAACTCCTTCTGGTGTTACTATTCCCTACAATCTTATCTTCAATTGACAAGAAAAAAGATGAGCCTCATCTCGAGCCCTCTCAGACGTGGTCGAACGATTAGTAAGAAGAAGTAAATCGGATGTTGATCGTAGATTGATATCAAAGAATAGAGCATGCACTTGGTATTTGCAAAGAACTATGTCTCGCATAGTTGCCTCCCAGAACAATTGTCAGAAATCAAATTCAGATCTTACTACCTTGATACTCATTATCTTGTTATTTGCGCAACGCCCACTCACACCTTGTTTTTTATTGACTTGTCTTTGGGAGGAGGCATATTTGCTCAACCGTGCTAGGCCGGCCTGTTGAGGGTACCAAACCGGCCCTCTACCCGATAGCTCAATCCATCAATTATAAGGCTCCGTTTTGGAATTTATACTATGAAATTAAAATTTTGAGACAATAATTTCAATTCTGCAATTTGATAATAAAAAAAATATGCAAATTTGGAATTGGTAGTTGCAAAAATAAATTGAAATTAGAGAATTCAAATCAATTTCATAGAGTTTCACATTTTAATTCAATTTTTATTTCGTCAACTCCGTGTACCAAACGGACACTAATAATAAATCTCTCCATTTTTTTTGAAAATGGAGAGCATGAGGTCTAGTGTTTTAGGCACAATTGGAACCTTGGCGGCAATGAGGTTCAAACACAAAAGCCGGTCAATAGGCAAAGGACTACTACACTTTTTGTTAAAGAAGGTGGTGGGAAATAGAGAGGAGATGATGGCCATTGGTACCAAATTGAGAGGGCTAAGCTAAGCAAAGGAGGTCAATATTTTATTCTCTTGGTTGGGAAATAAATTTTACATTTTTTTTCAATTTTAGATATCTCAAAATTAATTTTATAATTTTCTTATTTTCCCACAAGAAAATTTAATAAGCGATAGAGGAAATAATATTTAAATATATAAATTCCAAAAAAATATTAATTTTGAAATTCATTTAAATTAATATATAAATAAAAATATAATACTCGGCAATAAACAAAAAAATAAGTAGAGAGTATTTTGATTATTTTCTACTCGAACAAGCGTAGCATAGGCTTGCCCTCGTTTGTGTTAGAAAAGGGGTAGATTTCGATCTCGTCTGTTACTCGAACGGTGAAAAAGATTACCAGTAACTTCATAATTTACCTTCTTCCTCATATAAAGAAGATGCTGAAGAACAGAAGAAGACGAAAACAATAATTTACCTTCTTCCTCCTCCATACACTTTTTACTTTCCATAGCCAAACTCCGACCAAACTCTACTCGCCGCCAACGGTTAAATATCTTCATTCCCCGATCCCACAGATTTCACCATTTTCTTTTCCATTAAAGATTACCCATTTCTTATCAATTCCTTCTTCTGTCAATTACTCCGTAAAATTTAAAACTTGAAATTCTTTGTTCCCATATCAAAGAACTATGGCTTCTTTTTCTTCTCATCTCAAGAAGCCTTCAATTATATTCATTCTTTTCTTTGTCCTGCAATTTATCACTTCTGCAAGTAAGTTTCCAAAAGAAGAAAGAAAAAGAAAGAAAAAGATTTCGTCTTTATCAGGAAATAATTAATTTTTTTTATAATTAAGTTTCGTGTTTGTGCATCAGGGCCGGAATCTTTCATCGGCGTCAACTACGGAACGGTGGCGGACAACTTGCCGCCGGTGACAGAGACGGCGAGGCTGGTCAAGTCGACCATCATTCAGAAGGTGAGGCTGTACGGCGCCGACCCGGGTATCATCAAGGCGCTGGCGAACACCGGCATCGGAATTGTGGTCGGAGCCGCCAACGGCGACATCCCGGCGCTTGCATCCGACCCGGACTTTGCGGGTCAATGGGTCAATAGTAATGTATTGGCTTATCCGGGGAGTGAGATCATCGTCGTCAGCGTGGGTAATGAGGTCATGAGGTCAGTGGATCAGAATATTATCTCCAGTCTCTTGCCTGCTATGCAGAATGTCCAAAATGCCCTCAATGCAGCAGGTAGCTTTGTTGATTTTTGCAGCTCTGAAAATATTGTAGTCAATGGAAAATGAGTTTTATTTGGAGGAAAATAATTTTTGTTTTCTTCAGAGACATTTGCACAATTTTCCCACTCACTTAGCACCTTTTATTATGTTATAACAATAAAAATTATTCTGTAGTTTTCTTCACTTTTCAAACTTTGAACAGAAATGAATTTATTTTTCAGAAATCGTTTTCCAGGAGTAATTTTTCAACTTTTCCAAACGGATCCTTAGTTAATTCTTTTTTGGGGCTTTATTGATGAAGATTTAACAAGTACGGGTAGTTTTTGAATATATAAATTCTAAATGTCAATTATCATGTATATTTCATAAACAGGGAAAAGAAATACAAATGGCAAAATTGGAAGGAGATATTAAAAAAAAAGTCCATTTCAGTCATCTTATAAGGTGTCTTATAGGTTTGCCAGTTTGTAAATAAGGCACCTTAGCATGAAAAAGAGAAAGGGAAATAGGAAAATGTTTCAATGAAAAAAAATCCATTTTCTTTGTATTTCCCTATATGATGACTTACTTACACTATGTTTTGGTTCAAGGAATTTGGAAGGGAAAAGAAAAAAAATGAAGGGGAAAGCAGTTTTTCTTCTTTGGTTAGAGAGAAAAAGAAAGAAAAAGTGGAAGGAAAAGAAAATGAGAAGACAAAATGCACCAAGTGGAAGGAAAACCAATTTCCTCTCATTTTGGTGAGGAAAATGAGAGAAAACCATTTTCTTTTCTTTTTCTTCAAAATTCCTTGAACCAAACATAGTGTTAGTGTTCATGACTGGTAGAAGCAGCAAGCATATAGTCTTGTTTGCAAGTAATCAATAATGACATGACTTTCCCTCAAAGAAAAGTTGGATTGATTTTTGTACCAAAGACATTATTTTTTTTCCTTCTTTCAGGAATTGGCAAGAAAGTGAAGGTGTCGACGGTGCACGCAATGGAAGTGTTGAGCCAGTCGGACCCACCCTCGTCGGGGGCATTTAAGTCATCCGACACAATGAAATCATGGCTGCAGTTCTTCCAAGACAATGGTTGCCCTTTCATGATCAACCCCTACCCTTACTTTGCATACCAGGGCGATCAAAGGCCCGAAACATTGGCCTTCTGTCTCTTCCAAAACAATGCAGGACGAGTCGACACGTACACCAACAAAAAATATATGAATATGTTTGATGCTCAGGTGAGAGCCTCTAATTATTGGCTTTTTGGTGAGCGGAGCAGGATTGATATGATATGAGTTTTGATTTTTGAAATTTGAAAAAAAAATGATATGCGTCCTGAAATCTGAAATGTAAGTGTTTGGAGAAATTTGAAACTTGATACAATGGGGGTCGAGAGATGCTCCCTTTGTCCCAAAAAAAATCGTCTGTCTTTGATTTTTTGGGGAATTTACCTAAATAGGACTAAAACATAATGACTTTCTCAATATAGGACCATATGTTTTTACTTCTCAATGTAAGACCATTGGTCGTTATCCATTAGTCATTATTCAAGTAAATATCCACCATCACTGGACATTATCCCTCTTACTAGACATTATTAAGTCTTGTTTAGGGAATAATAAATGAGAAGAGAGAATATTTTTTCAAGGAGATCACTGACTTATGTTTTAGTCCTATTTAGTATAAATTTTTCTTGATTTTTCAAGGAGATCAAGAAATTAATGAGAAGAGAGAAACTTTTTTGGCCACGCATTCTTTTCCTTAAAAGGAAAACGAAGATTATTTTGGAACGGACGAAAAATAAAAAAAAAGAAATATTATTTTGGGAGTATATCAAAGCCTATATCTCTCAATTGAGACATCAAAAAAAACCCAAACTCTATTTAGGCTTCACCCAACAAAAGAATCCCATATGCATGCAGGTGGATGCAGTATATTCAGCCTTGAATGCCATGGGATTCAAGGAGGTTGAGATTGTAGTTGCAGAAACCGGCTGGCCTTCCAAAGGTGAAGCCAATGAAGCAGGCGCCACTGTGGAAAATGCAATGGCGTATAACGGCAACTTGATAAGTCATCTCAGGTCTAAGGTTGGGACCCCACTGATGCCCGGGAAACCCGTCGACACGTACATCTTTTCCCTCTACGACGAGGACTTGAAGCCCGGTGCGCTCTCTGAAAAGTCTTTTGGGTTGTTCCAACTGAATTGTTCTTCGGCCTATGAAGTTGGCCTCTTTTTGAACACTTCTCATGTAAGTTCTTCATTGAAGATTCCTTTCCATCTTTGATGGCATTTTGTGTTTTGGGATTTTTGTTGTTGCTTTGTTTTTTTTCTTCATTAATGTTAAAAACACATAGAACTCAAATAGTACCGAAACGAAACCTTTGGTTTTGATGGTATGTTTTCTTTTTCTTGATGAATTGTCTGCTGTGTAGACTTCGGCGCCTTCTCCAGTGACACCACCGATGACACCGGCTCCAACAAATCCCCCTCCTATCTCAGGAGTAACACCTGCAGCGACAACTCCTCCTACTATTCCAGTGGTAACACCCGCAGCAACTGTGGCAAATCCTGTGGCTAATCCACTCTCACCAGCTTATCAAGCAGGTCGGTTTGATTTACTGCATACAATTTACTTGAAAATCCTTTGAATTAGTGCGTTGTTATCTAATCTATCTCATCAAATGTTTAGGGCAAAGCGTTGGAACGGGAATGTCTTGTAGACCTTCCCACTCACTCCAAATCATCCTTGTAAGTGTATATAGAGAATAGTTCTCTCTTCTCTCTTTTTTTTTTGTTAATTCTTGAATCCCGTTATTCCCTCCGTAGTGTGTGTGTATTCCCGTTTGACTTTTCTTCGTCAAACTGCATAAACGCTGACTATGAAACTCGGAGAAGTTACATCGAGATACTATGATATAAGATACTCGGTAGATCTATGCATAGATACATAGTTGTTAATGGTGAGAGTGTTGTCTTAAAGACTCTAACACTATGTTTGGCTCAAGGATTTTGGAAGGAAAAGAAAAGAAAATGATTTTCTCTCATTTTCCTCACCAAAATGGAAGGAATTTGATTTTCCCTCCACTTGGTACATTTTGCATCCTCATTTTTTTTTCTTCCACTTTTCCTTTCTTTTCACCATTTTTTGGCTTTGGGGTGTGACGGAATAAATCAAAATGGATCTCTAAACTGTCTGCGCTTCTTTAATTAATGAAGTAACAGTTAGTCAAGCAATGCAACTTTTGACGTTGAGCCGGGGGTCTCTTTGGAAACAGCCTCTCTACTTTCGAGTAGGGGTAAGGTCTGCGTACACACACCCTCCCCAGACCCTACTCTTGTGGGATTTAACTGGGTTGTTGTTGTTGTTTTCCTTTCTTTTCCCCTCTAACCAAACAAGGAAAATGGTTTTCCATTTCATTTTCTTTTCTTTTCCCTTTCAAATTCTTTGAACCAAACATAGTGTAAAGGGTCAAACTGGAAGAAAGATTTAGGGCGGATGGAGTATTTACTTTTCCAAATGATAATGGTGAAATTTGCACTAAATAGTACAAAAATATGTCTTTTCTCAATGCAGTACTTAAACTTTTTTTATTTCCCAAATAATACTTGAATAAATTGGTAAGGGTTTAAAAATAATTGTCTAATAATAATAATAATTGCATCTGTTTGTACACTGTGTTTGTGTTGTTGCAGGTTATAATGGGTGCATTTATGATGATGATAATGGCACATGAGGGAGAAGACAGATACTTTAAGTTGCTATAGATGTACTTACCAATTATTGTGGGGTTGTTGAACATTTGTGTATTATAGTACTATATTATAGAACAAAACCATTCTGCTTTGCTTTTTTTTTTTCTTAAGGAGTAAAACATAGCCATTTTTCCGAGTACCAAACATAGCCACTGAATGTTATATGTTGCGGAAACGCGCAAAGGAAAGACACGACACGAGGAGATGTTTTATGAATGGTTGGCATGTGTCCGGAAGGTTTTCGTGGAGTTTCCGGAACATTCATGCCCACCATGGCTCAAATATAAGAGATTTGAAATATGCAAGTAATGCAACTGTATCTTCTTTCTCATTTTCTGTATTTTTGTCATCTTATAGTGTCCCATGGAGTGTCCAAAACGTTTGTCTGCTTTCTTCTCCTTTCACTTTTTTAAAAGACATTTCACTATGTAATGCATTAGCACCATGTCATCATCTACTTCAAGTTCTAGAAATTACCCTCCCTCTATTTTCATTTTTTGTTGTATCTTAAATACTCCCTTCGTTCCGTAATAATATTCTACAATGTCCCAAAATAGAACTCCACTCTTCACATTAGATAAACCACATAATTTCACTTTCTTTAATCTTCATACCCAATTAATTGTGAAACATTATTGTGGGACAGAAAAAGTATATTTACAATTCTCTTATTTTCTTTTTAGAAAAGGAAGACATGAGTACATGAAAATGTAAAGTTCCTCTCCCAACACAAATAGGCAAAAAAGTGTTTTTTATCACAAAAGGGATAGAAGCAAATTATTTCAGGACAGACCGGAAAAAAAACAGACAATTTAAATTGAGAGAAGAGAGTACTAACGTCGTTGAATATTCGTCCACGTCGATTTTTTTTCAATCAAAATGTACGAATTTTAAGAAAAGGGAAAATAGACAAGTATGGCAATACAAGAAAAGACAAGAATCAGAAAACAATCGAACTCCGTATATCTTTTTTTGGTACTAATTATTATCATCGTATTCTGTTCTCAAATTACAACATAGAATAATAAGTGCCCAAATTACGCAAATGTCAGCCACTTTGAGATACAAATGTGTATAATTTAATAACGCACTCAGACATCTCTACATCCAAAATCTTTCAGACAAAAGGGGGAAAAAATCATCCATTTCTTTCTTCAAAAGAGGGAGGGGGGGGGGAGCAAGAGTACACAGAATATTAATAAGGGTGTCGCAGGCGAAGCCCATTTTAACCTTCTTCACATTGTAGCTCGAAAGATCAACCGCTTGCAATAATTTCATGGATTGCGGAGCTGACAGATGCATCATCAGATCTAACGGCCACTTTCATGGCAACCTCTTTCTGTGCGTCGATTCCGAATGCCAACCGAACGAGCACCTTCACGTTGCCTATGTAGACGCCAGACAGTAAGCAAGAGTGCGACCTTGAATTGTTTGGCACCACTTCCGTTCCCTGAAGAAAAAAAAAACAAATATGCCCAAGCTCATCTCTAGTAAAATGTGTTGCATGAAGGGAAATATACCCTCCGTCCCAAAGAGAAATTATCATTCCATTTAGAGGAAGAAATGAGTGGTTGACAATAATTCTCTCATATGCATAAGCCTCAACCATACAATTTTACTTTTTCTCTTACTCCGTGAAAAAACAAAGAAACAAGAACTTCTTTTAGGGGCGGAGGGAGTAGCACCAAACATGTGCATGCCCAATTATACCGAGCGAAAGTAGGGTGTGAAGAGGGGTGAGATGTAAGTAAGTGGTACATCTGACATATAAGGGGTAGAGAGGAGGTTTCCGTGAAGAGAGCTCCTCACATTTGTTTGTTTGAGTTGAGATGTAAGAAAAAGGAATTGCAGGAGTGGATTACTTTATACAACAAGTACATGTTGCGTGCTTCGAGATGGTTTATTTATGTGCGCTTTTCAGTATAAAAGAGAAAATAATTATTTGAGATGGTTTTATGTGTTTTCAATAGAGTAAATATTTACCATTGGAGATAGTTTTATAATGTGGGTCTCATAACTTGTTGTTACTCCTACAAAGACCCAAACATAGTAGGAGTACTCCAGAATTATTTGTTTTAAAATTCATAACGCATCATTTCCTTCTCTTCTTCTGTTCCCTCTCATATACCAAATATATAATGCTTATAATCTACTCCATTTCACAACTCTCTCTCTCTCTCTCCTCTGTGTGAGGAAGAGGCACCTTTAGATGCCATGAATATACAACAGAAATACTGCTAATTTCTAGAAACAAATCCCGTTTCAAAATAACACAAAGAAGGAAGAGTAGGGGGCACTGACCTCGCAAGGTTGCATACCAAGGAGATTAATGACAGCATTAACAGCCTCAGCCAAGCTTTCTCTACGACCAAGACCGTATTCATCCACAAGCTCACTATCTGGGCTCAAACTTTCCCATGCATTCCTAAAATTGGAGACCCCAACTTTAAGCATATAGTCCGCAGCAACCACCTCAAGGTCCTCTAGTTGGTATTCATCTTCCACCCCATCATCCTCAGCTTCACCAGTAGTTGGGTCGACCTAGTTATTGTTAAAAAAAGAAGTGTCAACAACCAATTCTAAGGATAGGAATACATTTATGAACCTATTTGGGATGACTTCTGTTATAAAAGCACTTTTAAGAAGTGTTTTCTTAAATAGTTAAATAAGCACACAAAATGATTTTTTTGAATTAATTGCCCGTTTTTTTTAATCCAAACATTTTCCTATAAAAAAATACTTATTGTTGAAAATCCCAAACATACACTAAATCTACATATTAGGGATATTGTCAAGGGTGGGTCATGTGCTGAGTTTCTCCCCATGTGTCCTTGACGTTAAAGGTGACATAGATTATGCTGTTTCTACCCCCACCCCCCCCCCCAACCGTGTTGCACCCAATACTTTATATGCAAAGCAACTTCACTAGTTTCAAACATCCTATCATGAATTGAAAAGGAAAAAAAATCAGAACTGGTTTCACCTCTTTAACAATGAACCTCAATGTGTTTGAGAATTTCCCTAATACAGGCACTCCTTCAGGTTTCTCAAATGCTACAAATGTCTGTCCTGGTGTATCATATGGAAGGGACCTGAGGGGTTTAGCAGCTACTTCCGAAAACTCCTCAGCTTCAGAAGCATCAACGATAACAGTGACCTGGCAACACAAATCAAGATTTTAGAGCACGCTGGTAGCAAAGTATGATGTCAAACTATTTAAAAAATCATATTATTATTACATTCTCCAACAACTGCTCAGGAATTGTGTTAATGCAATTGTACTGAAATACAATGTGGCTGTCAAATATGTGTTTCACTGCATTGACTGAATATTCCGTCTCAGCTTCTGTAAGTTCCACAGGTGCAGATGACTGACAAAACAAAAAATAGATCTCACATACTCGGCAATTAATTTACAAAAATAAGCACTAATATTAATTAAAAATGCAAAGAAAATGATCTCAGTGCAACCTTAAAAAGCTTCCCGTAGCTTGAAAACTCTGGTATGGATGAAAGTAATTTTTCATATACATCAATAGTTGATGTGGGACCGGCAGGAGGAGCAGCTAAACCAGTGGCCTTTTTGCTCTGTGATTTCTTCTCTGCAATGGGTTGAGATTTAACCTCCTTGGGAACACAGTTGATATCAAATGGCTCTTCGGAGGGAACCTGCATCAGTTTCAAGCAAATAAGAGCGAGTATGGCCTATTGACAAGTAAATAAAGTGTAAAGTACAAGCACGGACAAATACTCACATAGTTCTTCAAACTTGTTCCTAAATTTTCGATGGGGACATCAAGTGGCCCAAATAAGAACTTCTTCACCTCTTCATCAGTTTCAACAACTGCACCATCACCTCCTAGGGTATTCAAGTAGAGAGTTGCCCTATCACGAACCTACATGCAGAGAAAGTCCTAATCAGATCCCTCAAGGGCAGGACAACAGTATAAGAGGTAGATGGCCATATGATCAATAATCAATTAAGGCATTCCATGATAAATTATGCAGAGTATTATCTGTTTGATCAATTAAGGTGTTTGGTGATAAATTATACGATCAATTACAGTATGTGGATCTTTGGATGATTATCTTCCCATTGAAGAGTTAAACAGTACAGTATCTGCCATCTGGTAACAAGAGCAAACCTTTATATTGTATAATATATTATTGCAATCAATGCAATCAGTATAAACATGGTGGAGAAATCATCTGGATTTGAGATAGAGAAAAATGATTAAATATGTAAGACACTTACCTCATCATCATTATCAAATAGACACCGCTTCAACAGAACAAAGATGCGAGGCTGCAACAAAATTGGGTGAACATTTTAGCCACTGTAAATCTTAAAATTACTAACAAAAAGAGAACTAGGCAAATCATACCTTCAATGAGTCAATTATAGCTCCAAACTTTGCTAAAGTACTGACAGCACAGGCCCGAACTGTTGCATTTTCAAGTATGACCCGATTATAAATGTATCTAATGTATTTACTAGGATCGGAAGTTTTTGGTCCTTCATTTCCAAGAAAGTGTAGTATCTGGAAACACATAGTTTACCAATAAGTGTCATAAAACCATTTGAAAAGACACTGTAAGATGCATCAAAAGCAATACAAGATTGTGCAATACTAAAATGAGAAACCCCTTTCCTCAAGAACATATGATAAAACCCAACCTGAGTGGAAAGATAAGTAAATTCACAATCCTCAATGAATTCACATAAGTGAAGGAGCCCACTTTCTTTGGCATCAGGAATATCTCTTATGAGGATCACAATTGAATCAACTATAGCTTTCTTGTACTCAAATCCACCTTCTTCCCTCAAAATGTTGCTCAAGAAATTCATCCTATTGGTATCAGATGAGAAGTTAACATAAGTATTTAGTTAAGTAGAAGAGTGGCAGAACCATGTAATGAGTATTGAGCATACCAAAGGTATAGTCAATTTGATATGCAAGTTCTAGATGATTTCAGAACCACTTACAGAGATCTGTACTTGAGGGGGAACTTCAAACACAATGACCTGATGGCTTCCACCACAACAATTTTAAACTCATCAGCTATGTCAGACATGAAATTAGTAATTTGCTTCATCAAACGATCAATGCTAGATTCATTGCCAGTTTTGAGGAGAGTTGTGATTGCAAGAGTTGCGATGCTTCTGTTTTGATCAGAGATCAAGCTCTCCATGTCAATGTTACAGTTTGTCACGGCCATTGGGTGTGTCATTGCCACCTATAGAAGTAAACATGCAACAGGGATAGTAAAAACTATTGCTCAACCTGCAGCGAAATACTAACATTACAAGAACAGAATATGATAAGGTGTGACCTTATTCAAAGTGCGAACAGCAGCAAATCGAAGAACTGGCTTCGAAGAGCTTAAGAAGAGCTGTAGAACAGTAATTGCTGGAGTTAATTCACGACTTGTGACGCCACTCAACTCTGTAATTGCTCTGGCAGCTTCTAAAATAACCATCTCAGATTTGTGGCGGAGACACCCCTCTAAGTAGTCATAAAATGGTCGGTCCCCTGTTTGGTTAACTCCAGATTCCCTTATGACCTGAACCGTGGATGTGAAAATTGCATTGATAGCATATCAATATAAAAGAAACACGCTATAAAAAAATCATTGATGTGCATGAAGATTCACAGATAATTTTGGAACCTGGCTAGCGTAGCGAATCAAAAGACATTGAGCCAATGGTGAGCGAACAGTCCCTCTTGTCAAGCTACTAACTAGTTTGTTAACAGCTAGGCGGTCATTTTGCCTTATCTGTAATTGATGAAATTGTGATTTCTTAATGTGTGTCACATCATATGGAAACCATCTCAAAGAAAGAGTTAGCCAACCTGGTGGAGCAAAGCAAGCGCGTGAAACTGGACAAGTGCAGCCCTTGATTGAATTGCTTCTTGTACCTCATTGCTCCATCTTTTCACAATTTCTGGATTTGTCTGCAAAAGAAACCAATAATCATAATAATAAGACTATTTCAGTATGAGTACCACCACAGATCAAGTGAGAAGGTTTCCTCATCTGATGTTTCTACCTGAAGCAAATGAATTCCACTAACAAGGGCAGCACTGGCAACCACAGGATTTTTGTCAACGATGGCTTGCTTCAAGTATCTCTCTATTTGAGTGAGAAGGGTTCCATCCGTGATTCGACAAAGGACACGGATGGCATTTGCCCGATACATATCAGTTCTACTGTTCATGTCCTTCATCAGTGAGCTTGTGACTATGATAACCTTTAATGCCAGAAGAACACCATGTCATCTCCTTCTTAAAGAGATGATAAAACTATGCTGAAAAAAATCCAAGTTTGCATCTAACCTCATCAGCCGATGGAGAAAGCTCCTTAATAATCAAATAAACCATTCTCCGGAGAGCAATATCTTTTGATTGAAAGAGCTTTGTCACAGAAAAAAACACTTCTGTAGCTTCAACCTATAGATTAATTTCAACATTAAAAAATGAACATAAAATACTCTGCATTAACTCATTGACACATTTTCAGCATAAATTAATACGAGTAACCTTGAGCAACAAGAATTTACACGAATAGTTAATAGTTTTGCTACAGCATCAATCAAATTGTTTTTATGAAAAAAATAAATAAAGTGTGAGGCTATAAAGTATTATTGTGCCTATTTATTTTAAAGTGAAAAGCACACTGAAGTAAGATAGGATTATTTAATAATTAAAAGTATAAATGGGTATATTTAGTTGATACCTATGTAGTTACAGTCTAACGGAGAGTTGGAAAAAACAGGTATGATTGAAAATTTAAATTTAGTCATCCATTTATAAGTCCATATGCTGAGAGGAGGAGTAGTCATGTAGTAATAAGAAACAAAAATAATAATTCGATCATCAAAACATCAACAATTGGATTAATGCACGCATTTTTTTCATTTTCCATCCTGTATGATGTATCGATGAACATTTCAAAAACTGACCTTTGTGAATGTTTCGCCTTGGTTCAGAAGATACAGAAGCTTTGTAATGACCTAAAAAGCAGACAAAATGACCAAAAGTAGAATTTTAAATAATCAATGCAGGGAAGCTGAAAAGAATACACTGAAAGAAAATTAACAACATGATACCTGCGAGCATCTTCTTGCATCCAACTGAGGATCATTGAACACTCTGGCTTCCTGTAGGACTCCACCCTTATCAATCCCCAGAAATGGGGAGTAATCCACTGCATAATAGTGAAAATAGACCACATCATTGCAAGAAAAGACAGCCCATCCAACAACAAAGTTCTTAATCCTAATTTAGAATCCACATCACATAGATCTAGACTACATGCAGCATCCCACTCCATAAGATTGCGCCAACAAAACAAACATTCGATCCACATCCCGTGATTCCATTAACAACTCCCAATAAACACAAAATCATAAGCAGACTTGTAACAGCTTATCTCCTACCAACCGAATCCACATTGCTGAGAAATAACCGTAATTGACTAAAATACGCATAGCTTCAATTCGATTCAGGACGCACAGATATGGTATAATGCAGATCTATTGAGATTGAAACATAGATTAATTGAACCGCGATATGATCCATCGGAAATGAAAACTCCAAACAAACAGAATTGGAACACAGTTCAAATAATGGGCTGATGCGTGTTTTGAGAAAAAAACATCACAGTAGAAGAGTGAGTTTGAGAGACTATACTTTCTTCATCGCGATCGTCGTCCTTCTTCACCGCAGGCTGAGCCATTCTGAGTCGCGGGGGGAAGTGCTTGAGATGTCGATGCTCTCTCTAATGGAAGAAACTCTGAGATCTCATCTATATACTATACACACTCTGCACGAACGGAGGGATGAATTGACGGGGTAAAAACGTGACATCGGGGTTCGGTGGAAATTAACTCAGAATTAACTCAGAATTGTTGCACAAATACGGATAAAATTCAATAATTCATCATTTTTACCACAAGTATGCCTAAACTTTATTTTCTCTAAAAAAAATCTAAAATTTGAAGAGAATTTACAATAGTATCTAGATCTGATTTCCAAATTACTATTATGCCCCGTTTGGCACACAGAATTCAAACTATGGAATTGGAATTGAGGACTTCAATTCCAATTCTCGTGTTTGGTATCACAAAAATTATGTGTATTTGGAATTGGTAGTGCAAAAATTGAATTGAAATTGGTGAATTCAATTCTATGGAATTGAATCCCATGGAATTTTAATTCCAATTCAATTCCAATTCCATCAATTCCATGTACCAAACTGACCCTTAAATCATTTTGGGCATAATTATAATTTTATGAGGAGGGAGTAACCAAAAGATCAATTGATGAGTATAATTTTAGAAGACGGTTCACTATGATATTGGAGTCTCATGTTATATATGGGATGACCTGGAGATATTACGATTTTTCATTTGATTATGACATTTTTTGTATTATATCATTGCATAAATAAATAAAAAGATATATACACATATATATGGGATAACGAGACGGAACGGAAAAATATTTATGTGTCTCGGTCTTGTCCCATATCGAAATGGTTCGGAATGGATTCAGGATAAAACTTTGTCATCTCTAACAAAATGGGACATTATAGAGATAAGACCGAGATATTTTGGGTTGGGACAATGGTTTCGGGGTTCTTACCCATCCCTTCTCTAAAACATATACAATATTTTTGAATATCTTGTCATTTCTCCATTTCGATATCCATCAAACTACATTCAGAAATATAGTTGGTCAATCCTCCCCCATCAAGTATGTTGTTTTGCCCTTAAATATTCACAAGGATCCATTTTGAAAATTCAACGTGTTAGTTGGCTCAAAAACATGTCTATCAATAAAATAGAACCAGACATATTCTGCCATGAGACGACATACATTGAATGACATGGTTTACTGTCTTGTCCAGGTCATGACATTGTATGTAATCTTTGGAGAAAGACAAATGACACTTGTTTCATTAGTTCGCCACAACTTCTTCGAGAGTTTATCTTGTAATTTAAGATACCAAGCTAAAATTGACATATGCAAACAAAACTGAAAAATACACAAGGATTTTAATACCAGTAAAGGTCATTTTCTTCTTTAGTCGACTAAGGGAGCATTATAGACTTTCTCTCGCAAGTCACAAGTTATGCGTGGAAGGATGGCTTCAAAAGTCACTCAATTCCAACCCATGTCTCATTGCCTATCGTCCGCAATTGTAACATATCTTCGATCTTTGTCCAAAACATCGGTAAATAAAGATTAGAGGGAAGCATCCCAACGAACTTTATTTTTTTCATCATTATTTATCTGAATATTAAATACACAGTGATTCGTGATCACTAGCTTACAAAGACACTTTCATTGTCATTACCTTTTTGAAGTATTTATGATACTTAATTTGCAAAATTGATCACATCTATCTCTAAGTCAGAACCGCTCTGTATTAAAGATTGAGATCCAAATGTAATCTCGTAGTCCAACAAGAGAGTGACCCAAAGTTTATCCATCCTTTTAACGGCCCAAAGAGTTAGTGCAACCTCACGTCCCACCCACCCTTGGTCTCGCCCCCAAACTCCTACTCCGTAGTCCGTATTTGACTTCCACGAGCTTCCCCTTCCGGCTCTGGTCTCCTTCCTTCCCATTCCTCGTTGCTTACAATCTTCCGTAGCCGCACAGGAACTCCGAATCCGACCCTAACTGCGCCGTTCGCCGTTCGACAGCCACCAACGAGGCAGCTACTTCGTCTGACCACCAGTGAGTTCAAATTAATTGCAATTGCTTACCTTTTAGATTTGAGACTTTGTTTTTGCGTTTCGTTTGAGTACTTTTCTAATGGATTAATTGTTATTTTTTCTTCACTACATAATTGATTCAATTCATAGTTTCAATTGTGTAAACTTGTAAATGTAAAATGTGTAAAGATTTTTTTTTCTTCTTAAATTAGGAATTACAACCCAAATATATTTAAAGAAGCAACCAAGATTTAAAGAACCTGAGTCCAGTGGAGGTGGTATAAATTTTAGTATTGGGAATTCACTAATCACATATTCTCAATGAAAAGGGACATGAAGAGAGTACTGGTTTTGAATCTTTGGAAATTGACCCGGATTAAAAAAGAAAATATCCAAGTTCCATCTAAACGCTCTGTTTTTGAATACTTTATAGGTGTTGTTCGTGTACAAGAGATTACCTCATTATCCCTTAAAAAATTGCTCGTGTCTAAATTGTCCCATTATGGATTATGTATATTACTATATCAAGTTATGCATGGAATAATATGCACGAAATATTTGGTGGGTTGAAAACATTGATTGAAAGTGAAGATCTTTATGCTTAAAATGTTCATTGTCTTGCTCATCAACTTCAATTGTCTCTTGTTGCTTCTTCGAGAGCACTTGTTTAGGTTAATTGGTTACCTCTCCATGTTGGTCGTTTTATTACTTATTAATGGAATTCTGTTGCATAATAAACAATAAGATATCCTTCGAGAGAAACAAACATCACACTTTGTCATATCACACAATATGCATTTCTGTGCAAGGTTAAGATGTGTTGAGTTGGTGAGTAGTTTGGGAGGAGTAAAAGGGTGATAGTAACCAAAATAGGGGGGGGGGGGAAATAAGAAGAGTATATTGTTATTAATGCATGAAATCAGAATCTAGTCTCACAAAATTATAAAGATGAAGATTAATCTTTGTTCGATGATAAGCAAGTATCTTGGATTCATCTGACTAATAAAGCCAAAACCACTAAGCCCACATTAATAGGCCCATGCAGTTCTACATTGTATAGGTCATGTTTACATTTGGAAAGAAATAAAGCCATGAATAGCAATGTTTTGATCACGGGGATGAAGAAGAGTTGCTGATTTGGTGAAAAGATTGTCTTTTTAAACCATTCATTTCTCTTCATTTATTGTTTTCAAATAACTTATTCAAGTGAATTTGAAAATGCAACCAAAAGCTGAAATTACAATCTCTGTATATGGCATAATAATTTCTGGAGTTAATTATTGAAATCTTTGTATATATTCCATCCATATCTAAAAGGACTTCTTCCTTTCCTTTTTCAGCTATCCCAAAAAGTTTTGTTTCGGTTCAGAAAAAGAAATGATTGGTTCACACCATTTCTTTCTCTTATGCATAAACTTCTACCGTACAACTTCACTTTTTCTTAAACCCCATGAAAAAGCAAACAAAAATTTGGTTAAGGGACGGAGGGAGTATAAAGGATATTAACATGGCATAGTACATTGATGGCTATTTGTCTTTTCTACAGAAAAAATATATTTTTTGGTATCTGTTTCATTTTCACAAAGTTCCTTGACGACTTTCATTCATGATCATTCAGGTAGGTTCTTTTTTGATGGACAATGTAGTCGATTCCTTAAACAGCAGTTACCTAGAGTTTGTTGCGGCTGCAGCCAATGTGCTTGAATCGAAGGAAATCTCTGGCGGTCAGAAGACCGCATTGACTGATGCTGCTTTGGAAAAATTCAAACAACGTTGGGAGTTGTTCAAAGTTGCATGTGATCAAGCAGAGGAATTCGTGGAGTCGGTGAAGCAAAGAATTGGGTCTGAGTGTTTGGTGGATGAGGCGACTGGCTCTCTTTCTGGGCAGCCTGCCACTACGGGCGGTGTGCAGCCCATCAGTGCGGTTCGGTTGGAGCAGATGAGTAAAGCTGTCAGATGGTTAGTGATTGAGCTTCAACATGGTTCTGGGTCAGCTGGCACATCATCACAACCCCACCCTTCTGCTCCATTTGATGCCCGGTTTTCTGAAGATACAGCTCAATAGGTGAGTTTTACTATAGTTTGTGTGCATTCTTTATGTTGATCTGAATTCTTTTATGGCTGCTGCTCGAATCGCAACCTATTATTGCTATAGTGCTATAGTGTAACACGGTATTTTTTTTTCCCGAAATGATAATTTAAGAATATAACACTTACATTTATTTTAATATTTTATTTTATTTTTTATTTTTTCAAAATACAACAACCACTCATCCAGTAAAATCCCACAAAAAAATAAGTTCTGGGGATGGCGTGTGTGTATGTTAAACTTACTCCTACTCCCTGGGTAGATAGGCTGTTTCCAGGATTGCCCAATTTCACTACAATTTTTACAACTTTAAACCCATTTCAGCCAAAGTTTACGCTTGGCAAAGAGGATTGCCCAATTTAACCATTTTACGTACAAATCCATCCCAATTTAACCACAATACTTCAAATCCATTCCTTGAACATCTTTGCAGGTGATTGCAGGTTGACTGTAGGCATGATGGCACCACCTATGGGTTGACGCCGCTACACAATTGTGTATCTTTATTGTGAAATATTGCAGCAACAGCGACAATAGGAAGCCCAAGATGTATTTAGTCCAATATTTATCCGAATTGTGTTCCGTTCTTAATAGACGCATTCAGTGTAATATAGTATGAATTAAAAATTGTGTTTTTGTATGTGTATTGTGACTTGTGATATATTTCATGTATCTTTATATTAACAGAATGCAATTTGTATGCACAAACAAGATTCTTTATTCTCGTTAATGACATGCGTTGTGTCTGGGTGCAAGTTTTTAAGATTTTTGCAAGAACAAAGTTTTTATGTGTTCTTGTTGTTGGGCATAGCCACATAGGTTTGGGGTACATGAACCATGTAAGGGTACCCTATAGCTCACCCCACTTTTCACTATAGCATTGTTCTTTTTTGGTAGTAGAACATGCCCTTAACTTATGCTTTGTATATTTGTGGAGAGAATATATAAAAGTGCAATGTTGGAGATGACTAATTGTTGGTTTTGCAGATTAACTTTTATGCATTCAAATCTTTTCTTTGTTCAAAGCTTTTATTGATTCTACAATTACTGATTGAAACATGCGAAAAATGATTGAGATTGGCATTTGCCAAAGTGAGAAGCGGAATGAATCAAAATCAAAGTGAACCTAATGCGGCCCATGAGTTTTGAAACACAAGGGAAAACTTTGGAAAGTGAAAAACTTTGGGGTGAAAAATAAGATACTCCATGATGGACAAGTTGTCTAAGGCTTGTCTTGTTCTCCTAATTTGATTGGTTCTGATTTGATTGAAATAAGTTATGTTTACATATGATTTGTCTAATCTGATATGATTTCAGTAAGAATAAGTAATACATAATACTCCCTCCGTCCGCCTAAGATGTTCTCATTTTGACTTTTGGTGGTTTTTAAGGAGAGTTGAAAAAAGGTGAAAGTTTACCATAATACCCTTAATGAAAAATAGGTGGAGTGTATTAAATGAAGTGGGTGAGGTGTAATAAATAAAATAAGTGGGGGTAGTTGTGGTATTTTACTTGTTAAAAAATGAAATGAAAAGATCTATTGTGGACAAAGAAAAATGGCTATTGGGAAGATCTATGGTGGACAGAGGGAGTAAATAATAAGAAAATGTTGAGGAGAATAAGCTCTAACTAGCCTACACATGGTAGGAGCTCTTCATAGTTCAAGATTTTCATAATAGAAATAGGCACTATCCTCGTGGAGCTGATTTTCATAAGATCTTAGCCCAATTTATTTTTCAAAAAAAAAGGGTTGAACCTTATCCTTGAGGCCCCTTTAGACCCAGTCGAACAGTCAATGAGAAGAAGTAAATCGGATTTTAATCGCAGATTGGCGACAGAGAGTAGAGCATGCACCTGGTACTTGTATAGGCCTTATGCTTAGCATAATTGTTTTCCAACATAATTGTCAGAAATTGAACTCGGATCTTCCCTTTGACACTCCATGCTGTTACCAATTGCGCAACGGCCATCGGCCCAATTTATTTTTCAAAGAATGGGACAAGACAGGGCTAGGTTGTTAAAAATAATACTCGGTAATTCAAATTAGCTTTAATTGGCTTGTTTTAAATAATTCGGTTGTTACAGTAGTTTATAAGTCATATTTTAATTAAATCATCCCAATATTGATTTAAATCATTTGTTTTAAATCATAAAATTAAATCATAAATTTCAAATCACTTTAATACAGTAACTTGTATTATATAAAATTCTAGTTCCTTCGTCCCTAAATAAATTATACTTTATGCAAAATAAAGTAAAATTTTAAGTTTTTTCAATTCATTTTATTTAAATATTTATATAAAAATAAAATATAAATATATATATCTAAAGAAATCAAAATTTTTACAAAATGGATGAAGAGACAACTTAAATCGAATCACTTCTCTAAGTAAGCAGCTCATAAGCTCCCATGAATAAATAATGAAGTCATTTCTGCTTTCGTTTTGATAAGGGGAGCACTAACATGGCAGGTAATTTCCTCTTTTTTTGAATTTGGCATAACGAAAAAGATTGAACTTTGAGTTCTGAGTTCCATCAGAATGTCTGCAAATTTGTTCTTGGCGGAATCCGCCGACCCGAACAAGTCACAGTTTTGTTTCCTCTTCTTCTTCTGGAAATCACACCCACTTAGGGAAATATAGAAATTTGTTGGTCATTTAATCAGATGAATATAGCTATATATTTTTTGCACCAGATTTTATAGTGTGAGAATGAATAGTTTTACATCTGGTAATCTCTGTGAGTTCAACTCACAATTTTTTTAAAACTTTTTTTGATTTTTTTTAGAAAATGGTTTTTCAGTAACTATGTTAGAAGGTATCTGATATGATTGATTGTTCATTGTTGAGTTATATAAAAAAACTGATGAAACTAATGAGTCATGCACTTCAAACCTCCTTAAAAGCAGCAACTAATCATGTGATTTTTTTTGCTCATAGCTTTTGTGTTTTGGCTCACTCTCTATAAATTGTCTTGATTGTAGTTAATTCTGGTGGAAATAGTTTGTTACCTCCTGATTTACCTTTTTTTCTTATTAGTAAGAATGGTTCTCGCAGCAGAAACACCGAGGATTGATTTTGATCTTGTAATTATGGTGATTCATTGGCTTGAGTCCATGTCAGAAGGAGAACCTCTCATTAGCTTGTTTGTTTTATGTTGTTGAATAGGTTCAAGGCTCTGTTTTTTTGACATTTTGAAGTCATTTTGCAGGATAATGAGTTTGGGAGAGAAGGTGCAGAAGTTCTTAAGGCGGACTTCTTTGGTAAGTCATTGTGATTACTTCTCTTGGAACATGAGTCAACCAGAAGCTGTTCGATAAAATGCCTAAAAGAGGCATTTGGAATAAGGAATTTGCTCTTTTGTTTTGGGAGTATAAATGGCAAAGAATTCATTTTTCTGTGGGCATAGATGAAATGATTTACTGGCCCCCTTTTTCATTTTTGTTTCGTTTCGAATTGGATACTTGCCAACATCAATTGGACTTCATAATGTCCCTCTATCTGATCTCCTAATTTGAGTCAAATGTTTTGTAGGGTGGAAATCTTGGACTTCGTTTTCTGTGGCTTACTATACACTTTTTCATTAGTATATGGTACTTCATGTTGGGAACAGTTCATGCCCTTGAGAGTGTTCTTATATCAAGCGGCATTTTAAAAAGTTACAAAGCCTTAAACGTCAGCAAAATCCGACACTTGGCGATTGTCATTGACAGTGAAGAAGCCCGGGAAACTTCAAAAATCCTTGAACTTTTAGGGTTTCTTGCAAATATTGGTGTGAAAAGCATCTCCCTCTATGATAGTGAAGGTATGGAACTATGGATCTTTGTCAAGACAGAGTTGCATCCATATTCATGTGCTTCTTGATTAATTTTGAGACTTAAGGGCCCAATCGATAGTTATTTGACTGAAATGGCTGTATTTTCTTTATTTGCAAAAAATGTGTTTGGTAAATCTATTTCGTTCGAATAAGTCAAAACTCAAAAGCCACTTATTGTGTTGAGTAAGCAGATTATAGCTACGGAATGGAGCCTATATCTTCATGTCCCTTCTTTCTTGTTGTAGGAGTGCTTAAAGAGGCCAAGGAAGCCATCAAGCATGAACTGAACCGGACAAAATTCTCTCAGGTCAAGCTCTTCAGTTAGCAATATTAGACTACTAGTGGTGTAACAGGTTCACAGTTTTTAGTTTCATATAGTGTGTAGGATATGAACTGGCATTAACTGTGGGTTTGCTTCAAGAGAGGGGAGGGTAGAAATTCTAATATTACATCATTTGGAATTTGGATAGAGTTTTGGGGATGAATTTGAATACTAGCTTGCTTGGTAGAGGGGAAGAGGGCAATGAAAATAATGATATTTTGACAATATTGCCCTTATCTTATTCATTAATTGAAATTATTAAACATACTGTTTTTTACAAAACATATTTGGTATATGCTTATTAAGTTTCACCCAGAATGCTTATTTTGAAGCTTAAATCATGTGATTGAGATTTATTCCATTGAGAGAAAATGTGAAGTTCTTGAGTCTTTCCTGAATAGGAAACGTGAACCTTATTTTGGAATGACAGCTGAAGTGACATAGTATTGGACCATGCAATTGCAGGGAAATTCTTTGCCCATTCCACTTCTACAAAAATATATGAATCTAGAATTCCTCTCATTAGTTGATGGAAAAGAAGCGTTGGTCAAAGCAGCTAATTACCTCTTTGTCAAGCATTATTCTGGCACAAAACTGGGGAAGCACACTTTTACTGAGTCAGACATGAGTGATGCATTGAGAGCTATTGGTCTGTTGCGTTTCCCTTAAATTCCTTCGAATGCACACAATTCTCACTCGTCTTCTTCTTTTTATCTGTTTGGATTAATGCCGCCTTTGTTCTGGTATACATTTTTTGGCTTATCAGCTTATTTTTTTTTGCCAAACACTAACTTATCTTATCCCGTTGGCAGAATTGGATTACGGTGAAAAATAGTACATGTGTTACTTTTTTGTTGGCTGAAATGGATGAAACTAAAGAATGTCATGGTTTTTTGGCACCTGCTTTGGGTATCACAATATGACTCTTGGCACTACGATGCTCTGTTGGACCCCAAAGTAGTTCCTACCTCCTAAGTCCTAATCCTCGCCCCCTACCCCTAGATAGCTGATATGCATACCGGCAATCCAAATGGAGGTTTGTGGCTGGGGTTAGGGGGTAGGAACTACTTCGGGTACAACGGAGCAGAATAGGACGTTCAAATGACGAGTGTCTTGTTATGACTCTGGGGGTGGGTGTCAAAAGGTCCCGCCTCATTATAGAATATGACATTTCTACCGTCATTTCTATGTACAACAACAACAACAACCCAGTTAAATCCCACAAGAGTAGGGTCTGGGGAGGGTGTGTGTACGCAGACCTTGCCCCTACTCGAAAGTAGAGAGGCTGTTTCCAAAGAGACCCCCGGCTCAACGTCGAAAGTTGCATTGCTTGACTAACTGCTACCGTCATTTCTATGTACGGAGTCTTATTTTGTTTATTATATTTAAGAAATGTATTCTAAATCTTCTTTAGATAATTTAGCAGGTTCAGCCACACACTCATCAATTTGCATGTTTAGCAATTTTAGGTATTACCAAACAGGCTCTGAATGTGCTTTGTTTTCTTGGTTTTTACAGGTTGTGGGGGACCAGATCCCGATCTCTTACTAGTTTATGCTCCTGCAAGATGCCACCTGGGTTTCCCACCATGGCGACTACGGTACACAGAGATTGTGTGAGTCCTTTTATGGTTCTGTCCTTTTTTTCACTTATACAAAATGTACATTATTAGGATTTGTTAGTACGTACTTCATACTATATATGGGAGAAAAAACCCGAAGGTTCTATTTGGAACCAGGAAAATGTTAGAGAAAGAAAATAGGGAGGAAAATTGTTGAGGATATAATTCTGCATTTAGCACCCAACCTAAAATGACTAATTCGGAGTATAAAAGAATATGAGTTACTTCTCCCATCTCCACTTTGTTTTTGGTTTGGAATCTCATAATTCTACATGATATCAGAGTCAAGACTTGTGAGTTTGAAAAAGAAGCTCGGGTCTATTCGAGCAGACAAAAAAGGTCTCAAGTTACATTTATAGGGGGTGTTGAGGATATAATCTCACATCGAACAACCATGCTAAAAAATACTAATTTATATGAGTACGAGTTACTTCTGTCACCATCATTTTATTTTGGGTTGGAATATCATAATTCTACCAAAAATGTGAGTGAAATTTGGAAAGAAAGATTTTGTAACACGCATTTCTTTTCTCTACCATTTTCAAGCTTCCAAACATAGCCTAAAAGAAAATAAAGTAGCTGATGTTAGTTTCTTAAGAACACTTGCATCACTATAGATTCTTGTAACTAGAATTTGAAACTTGTATTGTTGCAGACACATGGGACCATTGAAGTCCATGAAGTTCGGATCCCTCGTGAAGGCGATTTATAAGTTCACCATGATTCACCAGAATTACGGTATGATACACTCACTAGATGAATTTATAGTTCGGTGTTTGTTGCTTTAGATGCACTCCTCATCACTACAATAATAACAACAATAACACTCATACTTGTTACGTTAGATGCACTCCTTGTTACTACATTATAAAGAATTAATAATGAGACGAAATAATAAAAATACCGTCATCTTAGATATCTTCCCACCATATATGTCCAAGATCTTTGTGCCTTAGCTTGTACTTTATGTCGGTGCATTTTCACCTTAGTCGTAGCTTATGCATGTGTGCTTTTTGTGCTTTGGGTCTAATTGCTTGTGCCACCATGTGCGCCTTTTGTCTATGTGTTCTTACTTTGTTCATACATACTTTGTCTATGCTTCTTGTTTGGGTCTGAAATCTATTGAAAACAACTTTATACTCCCCCGGTCCCAAAAAAGACTCCCCATTTCCTTTTCAAGACGTCCCAAAAAAAGACTTCTCTTACCATTTTTGGCAAATTTTGTGTGGCCCAGCATCTTTCTTTTTCCTCTGCATCATTTTCAACCACACAATTTCACTTTTAAACTTCGTACCAAACTCAGTTAGGATGCTTTGGAGGGAGTATTTACGAGTAGGGGTAAGGTTTGCATGCACATGATCTATCGAGACCCTACTTTTTTTGTGAAATTTTACTTGGTTTGTTGTTGTATATATGTCCAAGACACAAAACTATGTGATCAACCACACAACTTCACTAGTTTTTTCTAACAACATGTGTTCTAAATACAACAACTTGGTGGTTAAAATCTTTGTGCTTATTTCAGGCAAATGAAACATTACAAGATGGATCCGACCCCAAGCATTCCCTTTCTGTATTAATACTGAGTATTCACAGGATGATGGACCATAGTTTATTTAAAAAAAATCCCTATGGGGTTTCATTAATTTTTTTTATTTTGTATGGAAATCCTAGAATAGAATTTTTGCATCATGAGAATGACTACATATACTCCCTATTTTAGTATTTTTTATAATATTCCTAAATAAAAAAGACTTGTTTTAACTCGTCCATATTATTACTATTAAGATTAAGATTATTACGGAGTATTATTATTATTATTATTATTATTATTATTATTATTATTATAATAATTATGAAACAAGCAAACTGGGATTCATTATTAGTTCATGTACAATTGATTTACAACTTTTACCATACAAGTGTATTGTTTATAATTACTTGACCTTTTTACCCCTACGCTATAATATATGCACGTAGTATAACAAAATCATCTCCATTACTTTGTATAGTCTTACATAGAGGTGGCAATCGGATCAACCGGATCGGTTTCAGGTTGGATTTTTTCGGTTCGGATATCTTTCGGTTATATGTTATAATCGGTTCGGATCGGTTCGGATCGGTTAAATTTTGGTTCGGATTTGATTTCGGTTCTATACATTTTTCGGTTCGGTTCGGTTTTGAGTCGGTTCAGATACGGTTCGGTTACAAATCGGTTCGGATAGAATTCGGTTCGGATACAATTTGAGTCGGATATATTTCGGTTTCGGGTCTAGTTCGGTTCAGATATATTTCGGTTTCGGATCAAATATATTTTGGATATATACTATTTTCTAATTTTCCTCTTTTGACTTTTTAGTCATATTTTACAAAGTTGGACTACAAATTATGAAAGCATATATATTTAATTATGATATAAATTTAATATAATTAAATTGATTTTAAAATTTAGTTTTGAAATATAAAATTTTCTCACATCTACTAATATACTTATGTATATAAATGAAAGGATAAAAGATAAATTCAAATAGTCTTATGTTCCATTTGAATAGAATTTGGTAAAAATTGAGTAAAATTGGATGAAATTAAGTGAATTTTATTCATTTGAGTGCAAAATTTGTAAATTGTTGAGTACATTTGGTTGAAAATAGAGAAAATTAAATTTAATAGAGTCAAATATAATTAATTTTACACCTAAATGTAATGGTATAGATCAAATTTGAAAATGATAACAGTAAAGGCTACCGCTAGAGAGTCTTTTCAAAATGCTAACACTAATATTTAATTTTATTAACTAATATTGAGTGAATTGGTTTGAAACTAATCAAATTAACTCTCAAATCAATAAAATTTATTGTAATGAGATGAAATTAGGATAAAATCTAATTATTCCATACAATTCATCATATATATATATTCCTTTCGTCCCAAAAAGAATATCACACTTTACTATTTAAAAATTACGGAAATTTTATTTATTTGTGCGTTATCATTTATATGTATAACTTATCTTTAATTTCTACATATAATAAATTTAAGGCATAAAAATTTGTACTTTTTTCAAGAAGATAATCCATTTTATGAGGGAATGAGCAAGTAATGTAACTAGTTCAAATGGTAAAATAAAAGTAAAAATTTAAAAATATAATATGCTTATTGAAAGGTAAACATAGTTCTGAATTTATCGATTTTAGTTCTAATCGAGTTCGGATATTATCGGTTTGAGATCTAATCGGTTTCGGATTTTATCGGTTTCGGGTATTACCGGGTCCGGATCTAACCGGTTTCGGGTTTAATCGGTTCGGATATTATCGGTTTCGGATCTAATCGGTTTCGGATTTAAATCGGATATGAATTATTTAGTTTGGTTTCGGTTCGGTTCGGATCATTTCGGGTTTTCGATTATAGATCGGATCTTCATTTTTCGGATCATTCCGGTTTCGGTTTCGTATATTTCGGTTCGGGTAATCGGTTCCGGTTCTGTTTTGCCAGGTCTAGTCTTACACATCACATAATATATAATGTGTAAAACACGGGACGGTTCAAATGACATTGTCATAGCATGACCCGAGGTGTCGATTTCCCCATAGGTAGTCACCCGCTGCCTGTCAAACACAACCACTATTCCAAATCTCTTTCAAATGTTTTAATTTTAATAGCATTATCATTTCTTCTAGATTTTAAAACTCACATTACATTATAATATTATACTCCATCAGTTTAATTTAAATCGTATGTTTTAGTTTACGATGTTTGACTGAAATTATTTTCAAATCATTTTATATGAAAAATGTTGTAAAACTAAAACAATAAAAGTTGCGTATTTAAAAATTACAACAAAAAGTCTACAAAACTAGTAGTGACATGATTATATTATTTTATCAAATTACTAACGAAATAAAGAAAGAAAGTGAATAAAATTTGACCATAGTAATAGTAAACAGATAATTTAATTTGGGATGAGGGAATATCAATCATAAATAACTCGCGTGAGCTCTAAAAAGATTGAATCTTAATTTTTCTTGATATGTGAATTCTCAAATTTCGAACGTTTTGATATACCTCCATTGAAATTGTCACAACTTGCGACCACCCACATCACTAACCTATCACTAGCGTTGTGGGGCAACAACCACTATCAAGACTGTTATGAATATATTCTAATTTTTCGTCAAAGAACATTTAAAACATCAAAATATATTTTACCGATATTAAAACACATTCTATTACTCCCTCCGTCCGGAAATATTCTTCCCATTTTCCTTTTCGGTCCGTCCGAAAATATTCTTCCCATTTCCTTTTTTAGTATACTTTTATGGCTAAATATCAATAATACCCTTCTATTTTATCACAAATCTATTTTTTTAGTACTTTTTTAATAATAAAAGGAGATTTAAAAATTTATAGTATATGAATTTTTGAAAATTTTACATTTTTTTTACTATTCTTTAATAAGCGTGCCAAGTCAACACGGGAAGAACATTTCCGGACGGAGGGAGTACAAAAGTGTCCAGCACTATTTCACTCCCCCACCCCCCACCCCCACAACCCCACTCCAAATATGTACTCATAATACGGCCCGGTTTCAGTGGCCACAGAAGTCACTATCCTAGTGTCCTGATTCAGACACCTACGATGCTCCATTCGCAAAATTAATGATTTCCACCCCTCCTAACCCCCTGCCCACTCTCGATCCTAACTCATTCCCTCACCTACGTCAATTGCACTCCGCAGTTTTAGTCGACTCTGAGGTCAAAACTTTAGACTTTAAAGTCAACCATAATTGCGGGGTGCAATTGATGTAGGTGAGGGATAAGTTGGGGTTGGAACTGGGCAGAGGGGTTAGGAGAAGTAAAAATCGTCAATTTTACAAACGGAGCATCGCAGGGAGACAGTTTCAGTGCCCACTAAACCCAGCCGCTCATAATAAATTAATACCCTTACGCCCGCATGGGCAGCTCAGTTGGTCAAGAACGTGAAATCTTGGACCGGTGACCAGGGATCGAGTTCCACATGCGACAGTATGGGAGCTATCCGAAAATCCTATAAAGGGTGAGGAGGCTCCTTGTGCGCGGTGGGCACGGGTCTAGCAGTATTGACCGACCGAGTCACCATGATTTATCTCCTCGACCATCCCTGTCGGGCCAGGGGGTGTGAGCGCTTGGGGGTGGGCGATTCCATCTTTTGGAACGATAAATTAATAACCTTGATTTATGTGGAAGTGACAATTGGCTTTAAAATGTAGACATACAAAGTTCCCCTAATTTAGGAGGTGTGTATGGCCCGGGACGCAAACTCCATAAAACTTTCATTCTTCCTTCAAACTTATCCCCCCATGCAACAACACCACATTTGCTTCTTCTCTCTTTCTTCCCCCAACCCTCCCTGCCCTTCTCCTGAAGGTACCCTTCGTCTCCCTTCTTCAATTTCTCCTTTTTCTCGCATTTCTAGCTCGCATTGAGGCATGTTTGTGCATTACATTGTTCGATTTTTGCTTGATTTTGATTGATTTTTCATGAACTTTGTTTCCCCTTTTTGCTGTTCTTAATGTGCAGAGGTCACTTTTTGGGAGATCGGCAGGGGTGCTCGGAGCAGATTGTTGTTTTTTAAGCGGATAGCAGGCGAAGACATCGGATAGAATGTCTTCGCCTATTGAATCGCCGCCTTCCCCTGATTCGTCCGATTCTTCTCCGCCACCTCCTTCACCACCGTCGAATTCATCTCCGCCTCCGCCTCCGCCATCACCAGGGACAAATTCACCTCCGCCGCCTCCTCCATCGCCATCGGCGAAATCATCTCCGCCGCCGACTCCAGATTCAAACCAGAGCTCACCGCCTCCCAGCAACAGCTCGCCACCTCCGCCTGATTCGTCGAATCCGAACCCTCCGCCTCCACCGCCGCACTCACCGCTTCCTCCGGCGGCGAAGCACAAATCGAGTTCGTCGTCCTCACATCGTTCGTCGTCGGACAATGGGATATCGGACAGCCAGAAAGCGATGATTGCGGGAGTTGCAGCAGGAGCGGGGCTTTTGCTTCTAATTCTGATCGTCTTCCTGATTTCTTGCTGTTGTCGACGGAGAAAGCGAAGGCCGCGCGGTCAAATACATTACTACAGCAATGATCATGAAGGAGGAGGTAAGGATACAATATGGTCTGCACCTATAATTTCTTACCCCATACACGACATTTTTTAATTTTTCAAAAATAAATGTGTATTTTTTTCTGAAATTTAATTTTTAATTTATTTTTATGTATTAAAAAATGATATTACCAATGAAATGAACATTATGAAATTGTTGAACATCAATTTTATACTTTTCATTATTATAATGTATAAGTAAAGACAATCTTACATTGATATAAGATTATGACATTAATTCAATTAGAGCATGTACGGTATAGTCGGTACTCCAATTACAAAATTTATTGTTTTTACCTTATATTTTCATGACTGATTTTATGAAAACCTATGGCTCCGCTTGATACATGAAAGTCACATACTATGAAATTGAAATTGGAGATTGCAATTTCAATTCTATTGTTTAATAATATAAAAAATACATGAATTTGGAATTAGATTTTAATTTCAATTTTTTACATCAATTACTGCACAATGATGTGGATTGATAACACAAAAATACGTGAATGTAAATTTGAAATCATAATACAATTCTATATACAATTTTATGATATCAAACAAGGAGGATTGGAATTATAATATAATTCTCGAATTATACCAAACAAAATACTCCTTATTTGATTTTTTTAGTGCATATTTGAATTTGATATAGGATCAATTTTATAGAATTTGAGTTTTTAAAAGGAAAAAAATTGGAAATATGCAGCGAACTACTACCAAGGCGGGCCGAATGGAAACTGGCACAACAACGTCCACTCGGAGGAACATATGGTCAAGATGCCACCGCCTCCACCAGGCCCACCCAGCGGCGCCGTGAGCTCAGAGTACGGCTGGCCAATCGCTCCACCTCCTCCCCCGCCGCCAATGATGAGCAGCGGAGAGATGAACTCCGCCGCCTTCTCCGGCCAACACCAACCGGCCGCGGCGGCAACGCAGCCTCCTCCTCCGCCCATGTCACTCGGCTTCAACCAGAGCAGCTTCACGTACAACGACCTAGCCGCCGCAACAGGCGGCTTCTCGCAGTCCAACCTGCTGGGGCAGGGCGGGTTCGGGTACGTCCACAAAGGCGTGCTGCCCAACGGCAAGGAAGTGGCGGTGAAGAGCTTGAAGTCGAACAGCGGGCAGGGGGAGAGGGAGTTTCAGGCGGAGGTCGAGATCATCAGCAGGGTACATCACAGGCATTTGGTGTCTCTGGTCGGGTACTGCATTGCCGGACAGCAGAGGATGTTGGTGTACGAGTTTGTGCCTAACGGAGCTCTTGAGTTTCACCTTCATGGAAAGGGCCGCCCCGTTATGGACTTCCAAACCAGGCTCAAAATCGCCCTTGGCTCTGCTAAGGGCTTCGCTTACCTCCACGAAGATTGTGAGTTCATCTTTCACTTTCATTTCTAAAGACCCATATTCCCTGTACGTTTTATTCTTATAATCTTTTGTTGGATTTATTTCAGGCCACCCTCGCATTATACACAGAGATATAAAGGCTGCAAACATTCTACTAGATAACAATTTTGAGGCAATGGTGTGTGGTTTTTTTCAATTCTCCCTCTCTGTATACTTTATATTTAGTCTTATCTTTTTCAATTGTCTCAATATTATTCTATCATTGTTTGGAATTTATCCAAATAAGGAGTATTAATCAATGATCTGTTTTTGTTTTGTTTAGGTTGCTGATTTTGGATTGGCTAAACTCTCATCAGACAACTACACTCATGTCTCGACGCGCATCATGGGAACATTTGGGTTAGTGGAATTATAATGCAGTTAGCTAGAAGTCTTAGAACACTTCTTCTAAGACTAATTCATGGAACTAATTAAATTTATTCCCATTCCATTTAAATTTATGTGTGTGTGTGTGTGTATGTGATTATTGATTCAATGTGCAGATACCTTGCTCCAGAGTATGCATCAACCGGAAAACTAACAGACAAATCTGATGTCTACTCTTACGGAGTGATGCTCTTGGAACTCATTACGGGAAGACGCCCTGTTGATGCTAACAGTGATGAAGATGACAGCCTTGTGGATTGGGTATGTATATACTCTTCTATATTTATGCTTCCACAACTTTAATTTACATGAAATTTGAATTTCCCATGTGGTATAATTAGTCTTGCACTCAAAACTATGTAGATGCTTATTAGTCACAAAAATACTTTTTTTACTTATAAGTTGCTTATAAGTCAAATATTCTTTCATAAAAATAAAATGACTAAATGATAGATAAGTCATTTGTAAATATTTATAAATGGTGGTGACAGTTTTGCAAATATTTCTTTGTGGTTAAAATTGAGAAACGAAAAAACTTGCTTTAAAAATACGAAGTAGTAGCCAAGACATACTTATATGTTAAAAATTGTTTATAAGCAGTTTTGACTAGCCTATAAGCACACAAAACACGTACTTAATATTTCATCTCCATAAAAGAGCTCTAAGTGGTTCATTTTATCTTCTCTCATCTGCATAAATTTCAACTATATAATTTTGTTATTTTTTATGCTCTGTGTAACAAATACTCGTAGTAAGTTTAATTTGAGAGGAAGTAAATGTATAATGTGTGTATGCGGTGGTGCAGGCAAGGCCAATTCTAATGCGAGCGGCGGAGGGAGGGAGCTACGAGGAGCTGGTGGATCCACGGCTGGAGAACAACTACGACCACCAGGAGATGAACCGCATGGTGGCTTGCGCCGGAGCCAGCATCCGCCACTCCGCCAGGAGGCGGCCCAAGATGAGCCAGATCGTGCGCGCTTTGGAAGGCGACGTCTCTCTAGAGGACCTCAACAATACCGCCGCCGTGAAAAGCCAAACAAGCAGCGCCGCTACGTTCAGCTCCGGTGGTAGCTCTGAGTTCGACGGGAATCCGTACGACATGAAGCGGTTCAGAAAATCTGATTTGTTATCAGGTCAGGAATTGACCATGAGTAGCGGTGAACAGTGAACACAGTTGTCTGTAAATAAATATTCAATTAGTAAATTAACAATCACCAATCACCGTGGATTTACGGGAAACAATGTATAACAGTTGTGCGGTATATACTTATAGGGCACACTACAAGAGCCTAATTAATTAACTAAATTGCTACCCTTTGCAATCATATTTAACTTAATTTTTGTGGTATATCAAAAATTGAATGTGTATATATATACATACATCATGTTTACATTTATCTAATGTTTACTGTATTACTAGGACAAGTAAATGTTAAATACTTGGTCCGTCCTCTGAGTGTTTGTCCACTTTTGACTTTTGGAACTATTCATCTAAGCACTTTGACTCATAAAATTCTCTCAATGTGTAAGCCTAAAGATCTTGTTTGATTCGTCTTAACATATAGATTATCCATTTAATATATAAATGGAGTAAGTAGTATATCAATGAGGATGTGCAATATATACATATGGGTAAATGGAGGATTCCGCTATGTATACACTCTTGTTTTGAATATTAGTTTTATTAAATATTCCAATGAAACAATAAGACTTGTAAATGAAGTGGATAATTTTGGATATTCAAATAAAAATTTTTTAATCAATTCTCATCGTCGTAGTTGTGGACGTTATCATAATTTTCTTTATAATCCTCTTCCTAATACTAGATATTATTATCATTATAATAATTGACTATGAAATTGTTGGCTGATTTACAATAATTATATATCACAATCTCATTATACAATAAAGAAATTTATATATCTTGAAAAAATAAGTCTTCACCAATTCATTATAGATATATTATACTTTGTATTTTAACAGTATGGTTGTAGAATTGAATTTTTGCACAAAATAAAGTATGGAGTTGGAGGAGTAACAATCTGTCATTTAAATCATAATTTGTTTTATTTTAAATTTTCTATTTTATAATTTTGTCTTTTAATTTTCATTTTATGAAAAACAATATGTGATTTGTAGTCTTTCTGTCTCAAAACTAAAGTTTGACTTACTACTCATACTATTTAGAAGTTAAATACTTTGTTTTTTTGTTCTTTATTTAATTTCATTAATAATCATTTATTATAATGATACTCTTTAATTATGTCATGCTTTGTTTTATACTCCGTATATAACATTTGATACTACCTCTGTCCCGCTATATTCGTCAACTTTTGACTTTTGGAACTGTTCATCTAAGCACTTTGACTCATCAAATTCTCTCAATGTGTAAGCCTAAATATAGTCATGTGTGATCTTGTTTGATTTGTTTTAACATATAGATTATTAATATATAATTTCTATAATTTTTTAATATACAAATTATAAGATAAAATGGATTAAAGAATTGCATTGGAAGGTGTGTAAAAATGAAAGTGGACAAATATAGTGGGACGGAGGGAGTATTATTTTTAAATATGATCCGTAATTTTTATTTTAAAGTACTCCATATTATATTATTATTTAAATAAATTAAGTTGAAAATGTATTCCTATAATATGGGAATTTTTTATTATTTCTACATAAATACTCTATTTGTCCCGAAATTTATTACTCTAGGCACAATTTTTTCTCTATCATCTCTTGATAATTTTTTTATGTATTTGTTTTTATTAATTATTTGAAAAAATAAAATATTTGTATTACTTCTTATTTTAGAGAATTTTTAACGTAGTTTTTTTAAACATAAAATATGTACATTTTGTGTTTTATTCTAATACTAGTTTTTAAATAAAATGATTTCAGACAACACAAAATTTTATTGAGTATTGCGAAAATTACAATCTAATTTAAAATGGAGAGATTAAAAGAAAAATACACACTACGTATACTTTTAATTTTTTTTTTCAAAAGTGCTCAATCAAAGAAATAATGTGAAAAGTTAGTTAAATACAAATAATACAGAGTAAAAAGTTAGTTAAATGGGCAACTAAAATACAAACATCAACAAGTCTTATTTTTCAACGATTTACCAAAAAAAAAGAGGCGTCGGCGAGAGAGGTGACGCGCCATGAGTCCCCACCCGACCCGACGAACTCCGCCCCTTTTTTAACCCTAATTTGACTTCCAGGCTTCATCCCCGGCAAACCTGCACCGGAATTTCTTTTGGATTTAGGGATTGAATTCTAGGATGCGACTTCTCTACACAAACTTTGCCTGCATCATTCCGGATTTTTGCGTAGAATGGCGCTGATTAGTCGTAGATTGCTGGGATCCGGCGTTTGATTGTTTCCGGAGGTTTTAGTCAGCCAGAGGCGGATCTGTGTTTGAAATGGAGTCCTTAAATGAGCTGTGCGATTTGATCGCCGAGAACCCGAAGCAGTTCCAAGATAAACTGATGTGGATGTGTGGCCGATGTCCACCTGCGGAGGTGATGCTCGCCGGTTCTCATCGGATTTCGAGGTCACAGCTCAATGCAATCCTAGCAGTGGCTCGATTCCTCTCCAGGTGCTCAAATGCCGTGGAGAATTTGCCCACGTCACTTGTCATTGCCTTTTATCGGTCTCTACCTTCTTCTTTGGATCCATCCTTTTGGCCTCAATCGTTTGGGATCGATTTGATCACATTATTCTTTAATGATTTTCTGGGATATGTCTCGAAAGCATCGGATCTATGCCCAGATTTTGCCATGTATATCTCGGGGTTCACGGGCGAGATTGTGATGTCTGCAATAGGCAATATCAGTGGAGATACCAGGATATCCAAGGTGTTCTTGAATGCCATATCTTTGAATTCCCCCCCAATTGATCCTTCTGATGTGGATGGGCTAATTTCTGCTCTTCTTGATCGGTTTGAGATTTCTATTCCATGTTCTCCTCGAGAGGTCATTTCGAGCACCTCAGAAGCAAACTCTGCTCAGAGCTCACCACTGAGTTTGGGCCATTATAGGTTGAGTCCTAGAAATGATATGACCAATGTCTCTGGATCATCGAGTAGTTTAGTTTCTAGAATTGCTGATGATACTGTCAGCACAATGTCACCCAAGGGTATCATGGTGAATGGGAGCAGTGGTCCTGTGAGGACCAATGTGGACTTACTGGCAACAAATATGTTTTATAATGGGGAGGAGCCTTTAGATAGCCTTGAGAAGAGAGAAATAGCATTCAAATTGATAGGACACTTGTTGGAAAAAGTATCCGTTGATGTTAAGCTTTTGGAGCAAGTGCGTAGTATCGCTAGAGAGCAACTACAGTCAATGGTGGTTTTTCTCAAGGTAAAAGTAACAAAATGCATCTTTATTGATTTGTTGCCAAAAAGATTCCTCATCGAAAGAGTGATACAAGGTTTCTGAATAAAATTACTTCATTTTTTTTTGCAGATAAGGAAGCATGATTGGGCAGAACAAGGTCAGCCTCTGAAAGTTAGGATCAACACAAAGCTTTCAGTTTACCAAGCAGTTACTAAGTTGCAGATTAACACATTTATGACCATTGATTCTGACGGGAAGTTGTCAAAGCGGTTGTTGCATGGGGCCCTTGCGCTATTGATTGAGGCTGCTGAGGCGTGCTTGTTCTCAGTGTGGCGAAAGATGAAAGCTTGCGAAGATCTGTTCAGTTCATTGATTACTGGAATTTCCCAAGCTGCTATGGCACGTGGTGGTAAGCTGCTACATCTTTTGCTAAGCCGCTTTAAACATCTTGTCCTGGCTGCATGTGCTCAGGTACACTCTTGGGGTCTGCTAAGGTTGTTCCAAATATGATAGCATGCTGCTGTTGAATGTTTTTTGGGTACTATGGTCTTACTGACAGGCTGACACTTGGCCCAGCAGTCAAGGGACCATGTTCGAGAGCGTTTTGACAACTAGTTCTGCGATAATTGAATTTGGATGGAAATCAGATCGATCTCTTGTGGACAGTTTCTTTATGGGATTGGCTTCGATTATTCAAGAAAGAAATGACTACAAGGAAGAGGTTAGTTGACTCATATAAACATATCGTCATTTGGAAGTAGTTGAGAGAGTGTATGGTGTAGCAAGTATAGATGTCCATTTGCTTTTGTTCAAATTTGCAATGTTTTCATTGTTTCCTAGCTCTTTGTGAGGTTGCTGCATTATACATTTTTTCATACTTTTAAGGTTCTACATTTTCTTTTTGAGGATGAATGACCTTGAAGATGATTTTGGCTTTTTTAAGACGGAGGGAGTATACTTTGAAATTGATGATTTCCATTTTCAGTTTAATACTCCCTCCGTCCCCCAGTATTTGTCCCATAGTATTTTTCCACTTTCCATAGTATATGTCCACTTTCCATTTTAAGAAACAAGAGCAATTTAGTGCAAGATGGGAGAAACAAGGGCAATTTAGTCATTTATCTATCTGTCTTGGTTTGAGTGCAAAAACAGAAGTGGACAAATATTGAGTGGTTAGTTTAAATCAAGTCTCAAATTTATACTAGATAAAACTAATGTATTTTGTTTTTTGGTTTAGTTCATGTTTTTTAAATAAAGTTTATCATGGATTTTCTGTATTACCTCACATTATTTGTAGACTTTTGTGTTAATACGTTTTTACTCTAACAATTATTAATGTGTAATATGGAATTTTACTGATTCTACTCTCTCGGTCTCAAATTGGGCCAAAGAAAAGTATTTTAATTTCTGTATCTATTAGTTAAACAAACTGGAAAATCATTATTAATAGACTGGTATGGTTGCCTCAGTGGGGTATGTGCCTGGCTATAGAGGTTTTGATTGCACACTGCTTGTTTGACCCAGCTGAATTTTGAAGGTTTTTAAAAAAAGTAAAGTTTTCATCTGTCTAGCATTAAAAAGTCTCTTATTACTTTTAGTGTATGACCCAACTTCTGGATTTTGGAGTAGGTTGGTTCCAAAATAAGTTGGTCTAAACGAGCACATGGCGAGATTAAGTTATATATCTGCTTGACCTGTTGCTCTTACACTTGTAGGATCTATTCTAATTGTATGTGAATGCTATGCCTCTTTTCAGCAAGAGAAGGAGAAATATACAGCTCCTACTATTCAGTTGAATGTTATACAGTTGCTAGCTGAAGTGACTGTCAAAGTTAACCTGCCTGAAGTGGTTGACATGATACTTCCAAGGTTTATTGAAAGTTTAGAAGAGGGTGATGCTTCTGTGCCTGGATTACTAAGACTTCGAGTATGGAGCTGTATTTTTGCTGACTTTAGTGCAATTTAAATCTCTATGTCATTTTACCCTCACAATCCCAGGTGTTTCATTTAATCTTTTCTCTCAATCTCTGAACCTTTTCTTTGGAGTTATTGCAGCTTCTTGATGCTGTTTCTAGTCTGGCGAGTTTAGGTTTTGAGAAAACCTACCGCGAAGCTATTGTTCTAATGATACAGAGC
This sequence comes from Cuscuta campestris, assembly GCA_900332095.2. Lineage (NCBI taxonomy): Eukaryota > Viridiplantae > Streptophyta > Magnoliopsida > Solanales > Convolvulaceae > Cuscuta > Cuscuta campestris. The sequence goes on from OOIL02000691.1 coordinate 112,091, forward strand.
TACTTGAGCAAACTTGCTTGCATTGGATCGGCTGAGAGTAGAACTTTGGCTCCAGAAGCTACCACAGAACGTGTTGAGGTTTATTTCCCTAGGCCTTTAGCTTTTCAATACTGATAAGGTTTAGATTCATTTGTGAAGAGTTGGATCTTTCTGGTGTGCTCACATGTTCAATCACCTTCTAGACACTTCCTGCAGGATTTCTTCTGATTGCCAGTAAATTAGTCAACCCTAAGTTGCGATCTGATTACCGTCACCGGTTGTTATCATTGTGTTCAGAAGTGGGCTTGGCCGCTGAGGCAAAAAGTGGAAGGTAAGTCTATGCTACAGTGCTAACCTCGCTAAGCAGAACTGCAGACGGCATATAATATTATCTTCAGTGAAGCTAATGACTCTTTTGCAGGAGTGGGGCAGATTTTCTTGGACCTCTACTTCCTGCTGTTGCTGAGATATGTTCAGATTTTGATCCATCTGCTGATATTGAACCCGCGGTTCTCAAGTTATTTAGGAATTTATGGTTTTATGTCGCTCTCTTTGGGTTAGCTCCTCCAATACAGAAAAACCAAGGTATTCCAAAGCCTGTTTCCATTACTCTAAACAGCGTAGGAAGCATGGGGAGCATTGCACTTCAAGCTGTCAGTGGGCCATATATGTGGAACTCTCAGTGGTCTATTGCTGTTCAGCGCATTTCGCAGGGGACTCCACCCCTTGTAAGTTATACAGTGCAAGAGACATCCATGTCCTCTGGTTTAGCTATTTGCTTATATAGTTATATCCACCAACTTTTATATAGTTTGCCACATGTGTTGAAGGCTTGAAGCATAGGCATGGAGTTCTACATTTCTACTACTACATGTTACAATTTTGTAGCCTTAATTTTTAAATTATTATAGATCTCTCTTGAGAAGGGGAGGATTAGCACATTGGTTCAGGTGTTGCCATGTGACTTTGAGATTATGGGTTCAAGTCTAGAATCTACCTCTTACAAAAATGCAGGATAAGATTTGCTCACATTGAACTAGAATGCCCTTTATATAAATCTTTCTCATATTTAATCCTTTCACATTTTGAAGGAATGCCGAACTTTTCTTTGCTATGATGTATAGTGGTCATTTGAAAAAAAAGGGAAGAAGAAATAACAGAGTATAGTGCACACACATTCATATGAAGTTACTAAATATGATTATTCAGTAGTCTAATGTCTACCAGAAATACATCAGATCTTTGATGAATAAAGAATCATTCTTGTGAGAAAGTTTAGTCTGGGGAGTCAAAGAGTGTTGTGTGTGTCACTCCAATTTACCTGAAGAATTTGTATATCTATTGAAGCTTTAAATGAGTATAACCTGCAATGTTCACGTGACATATATGAACATTTCAGCAAAGTATGATTTGGTAACTGCTAGCCTGCTTTAAATGATGCACCACAATCCATGCAAGCTTTATTATTAGCACTCATTTCATATTCATTGAAAGAAATAGTGTCTTTATTTTATAGCTTTGATACCAACAAACAGTTTCATCAGGTTGTGAGCTCCGTGAAATGGCTTGAAGACGAATTGGAACTTAATGCTCTTCATAACCCAGGTAGCCGAAGGGGGAGTGGAAATGAAAAGGCTGCTGTAAGTCAGAGGACTGCCCTTTCTGCTGCATTAGGAGGACGCTTGGAGGTTTCAGCAATGAGCACCATTTCAGGTCTTGAAGATATCTCATCTGTGATATTGAAAAGCATTTCCCTTTCCATTTTTTCAGCAACCTATGATTGAACTTTTGCGTGTCCTAATGCATTTTCAGGCACTTTCTTACACAGGTGTGAAGACAACTTATCTACTTGCTGTAGCATTTTTAGAAATCATACGTTTCAGTAGCAACGGCGGTATCCTGAACGTGGGACCTGAATCTACTGCTTCGCGGAGTGCTTTCAATTGTGTCTTTGAATACTTGAAAAGCCCTAATCTTATCCCATCAGTTTCACAATGCTTAAGAGGAATCATCTACCGGGCTTTTGAAACAGTACTAGACTGGCTGGTACGCTCATACACTGTATTTGCTCTGTATCTATTTTCCCATTTTTTATTGGAAGTTTTGAAGTTAACAAACATGGTTACGGCTTATGAGTGGAATTGCAACTTTTCAAAGGATGACCGAAGATCTGAGACTGGGCAGGTTGCTGAGACTAGAGAATCTACCCTGTCTGTACATGCTTGTTTTCTCATAAAAAACCTGTCTCAGAGGGATGACAATGTTCGCAATATCTCGGCTGATTTGTTGAATCAACTTAAAGATCGATACCCTCAGGTTGAAATGTTGAATCCTATTGGTTTTGAATTTCTCACAAATTGCTTATTTTTATTGCTATGTTTTGTTTCTCTTGCTCATTATAGCCCCCATCAATGTACATGCACTTTCAGATTTTGTGGAACACACCTTGTTTGGATTTGCTGCTATTTTCTGTACAGAATGAACCTTCTTCAACTCTTGTAAGCGATCCTGCTTGGGTTGCAACTGTCCGTTCTCTGTACCAGAAGACTGTTCGGGAATGGATAGTTGTGTCACTATCGTATGCTCCATGTACAACTCAGGGTCTTCTTCAGGTTGCTTGTTAACTTTTCATCAGTTCATCGTAATGCTCTATACTTTCTTTCATTAATTTTACTGCCAGCACACCCCATTGATTTCACAACCTTTTAATGACCTTATCAGCACTGTTTCCATTTCTTTAGAACCATAATTTTCTAAAATGGAGAAATATGTTATTCAGGAAAAGCTCTGCAAAGGAAACACTTGGCAAAAAGCACAGCCAACTAAAGACGTTGTTTCTCTTCTATCCGAGATTAAGATTGGTACTGGCAAGGACAACTGTTGGACTGGCACAAAAACAGCAAATATTCCAGCAGTCATGGCTTCAGCAGCTGCAGCATCTGGTGGAAACTTGACTCTGACAGAGGCGTTTAACTTGGAGGTGCTAAGTACTGGAATGGTTAGTGCTACCGTTAAATCTAACTATGCCGGGGAGATTGCTGGGATGAGAAGGATATATGAGGGGATTGGTGGGCTTGATTCTAATCTCCTAACCATGGGAAATGAGCCTAATTTTGATCCTCCAACCCCTGGATCTATTGCTATTGTTCGAGATTCACATCCCAAAAATGTTTCCTTTTGTGAGTTATTACTTGTGAGGTTTGTTCGCCTACTTCAAAAGTTTGTTAGCATAGCAGAGACGGGTGCAGAGGTAGATAAATCCTCTTTTCGTGAAACATGTTCTCAAGCTACTGCTTTACTTCTTTCAGACATGGTATGTACAAATATCTAGCTTCTCTTTACCTTTTTCCTTGAAGGCACTTGTTTTTACCCTATATATCATCTGCCAAAATTGATGGTGCACACTCTGTTGCAGGGTTCAGGTTCAAAGTTTGTCGAGAGCTTTTCACAGCTTCTACGTCTGCTTTGCTGGTGCCCAGCTTATATTTTAACCCCTGATGCAATGGAGACTGGTATATTTATCTGGACATGGTTGGTTTCAGCAGCTCCTCATCTGGGACCTCTTATCCTTTCTGAGCTGGTTGATGCATGGTTGTGGACGGTTGACACTAAACGAGGTATTTTTGCAGCTGAGACACGGTATTCTGGACCTGCTGCTACGTTAAGGCCTCATTTGGCCCCTGGGGAGCCAGAATTACCTCCAGAAAAGGACCCCGTTGAACAGATAATGGCTCATAGACTATGGATTGGGTTTTTTATTGATCGCTTTGAGGTGATGTGTTTTGTTTTTATTTCTGCAATTCTTTAGAAGTCATGCCACTCCATTTTGATTTGTGTTAAACATGTGGAACTTGTAAGTGTGTTGTCATAGAATGGTGCTGCTTTTTCTTTCATGTAATATGTGCAAATTATATCTTCTTTACTTATTTCATCCCATGCTTAAGTCTTTTCATGTGTTAACTAATCTGCGAGAACCTATTACAATCATTGTTTCTATGCAAGCCGAACAAATTGTTCTGCTTCATTTAAAAAATTCTATCTATTTAATAGTTTCTTTTTCTTAAGACTTTCTTGTCTTCTTTTATGTGTGCAGGTGGTTCGACATAATAGTACTGAACAGCTTTTACTACTAGGTCGTTTGTTACAAGGAACCACAAAGTTCCCTTGTAACTTTTCTCGCCACCCCGCTGCCTCTGGAACCTTCTTCACTCTCATGCTATTAGGGCTAAAATTTTGCTCATGCAAGTCACAGGGTAGTCTACAGAACTTCAGGACTGGGCTTCAGCTACTGGAAGACAGGATTTACAGGTTAATGCTGTTATATCTATGTTGATCATATCATGGCCACCCCTTAAAGCATTACCCACATATCAAATGTATGCATAAATTGGGTAATGTTCCAACATGAACCTGTAGAACTTTATTTTTTTTATCAAATTGTGAATGTTAAAAAATTGTTTCCATATCTCTGATGAAGCCAAAGATTCACTACTTTTTGTCTTTGGGGTATGATGGGATAAAGCAAAATGGTTCTTTAAAGCGTCTACGCTTCTTTTAAGTTTTAATAGTGAAGTAGTCAATGCAACTTTCGATACTCATCATGTGTCATGTGGAAACAACCCCTCTATGTTTTGAACATAGTGGTCAAACTGCGTACATCCGACCCCCTTACCCCGCAATTGACGGGAGCCTTTGAGTCACTGGGGTAATGCTGTTTGTTGTTTTGTGCATGTTAAAACCCGCCTAATTTCCAGAATTATTACTTCTCTACTGTTGATCGCTTTTTTTGTTCTAAATATAGAAATCTGTGCTCTATAGTCTATACAGTAGGGCCAAAGTATTAAATTCCAAGTGAAACAAACATTTTCCCTTTATGGATTACATATTGTTTCTTTCGCTATGTGCCTGTGAGAATGAAATAGTGGAATGAAATAGTGGCTTATTTTGATTAATGGAAACTTGAGCCTTAGACATAAAGTATAAAGTTGTTATATTCATCATAGTTCAGTTTCATTTTGATCTTTTGGCATCTCATTCTAGTTCCGTTATTTATTCCATTCAGTACTGCAGTCTGTGCTGTATTCCATGTGCTTTAAATGTGTTTGGTTGGCGGAGGTCTCGTGTTCGAGTCCCACCTCTCCCTCCTCCTCCCCCTTCAATGTCCCCCCCTCCCCCCCACCCCCATGAAAAGTCCTAGTCTCCTATGTCCAAAAAGAACATTTAATGTGCATTACATATGCTAAGGATTTTTGTTTCACTAAAACTTTTAGTGCCCGTATGTAGATACAACATTACAACCTTTCCTTCCTGTTTGTTGTTCTTTCCTTGTAGCTGGCTTATGTTTTTGCTTTTCACTGCTTTTTTTTGATGCAACATTTTTGTTCCACGCTCTACACTAATTCTTCCAAACTTTTCCTTACCTGTTTTCGCGGAAACAACCTCTACTTGTGGTCTGCATACATCTTACCCTCCCAAGACCATTAAGCGGCACTTATTAGCTTTGTTTGGTTTTGTTTTGTTTATGTAGATTGTAGACACAATTAACTTAAACATGTTTTTCTAACTAAGACTTGGCAATGCTGGCTGAAGAAGTTCTTGATAATATTAATAACGAAGGTAGCGTGAGTGTTAGCATTTTTCTCAAATGGCTGCCTCATTATTTAGATATTTTGTTTAAAGTTAAGCTGATGATACATCATAACTACATTTTTAAATAAATCACCACACTTTGCTAATCAGGCATTTCAAGCACAAATTCAGCAATGTTCATCAAACAGGCTCTTAGCAGGTTAGTTGAGTTATTATCCTGGTGTTGTGCAGGGCTGCGCTAGACTGGTTTTCCCATCTTCCCGAATGGTATGACATCGGCAATAACAATTTCGCACTGAGCGAGACTCACTCTGTTTCTGCATTTGTCCACCATCTTTTAAATGAGCCTGATGATACCCAGCTTGATAGGAAGGGACAGGGTTCAGAAAATGGAAGCTCTTTCAACAATGTGGTATGATATCACTTTTGGTTGACATTTAAATGAAAAACAATAATACCCCTAGTACCATTCGTTCATATTTTAGGCCATATGAATGATATTAGCACTGTTTTTTCTTGGAAAAAGCCAAATGCTGCAAGCTTCTAGACCATTTTGCTTATCTCATGTACATGTTAACTTTATTCAGAAGGATCAATATCACCCTGTTTGGGGCCAGATTGAGAACTACACTGTTGGGAGAGAGAAGCGGAAACAGTTGCTTTTGATGCTATGCCAACATGAGACTGATAGGCTTGATGTTTGGGCACAACCTATAATTTCCAAGTACACTACATTGAAATTGCTGGATTTAATTTTTATTTTTAGCCAACTTTTCTCCTGTGTCAGCTAATATATTCAAATATTTGTTTTTTTGTGTATAAGGGAAAGTGTTTCACGGCCTAAAATTAGCGCAGACAAATTGGTTGAATATGCTAAGACTGCCTTCTCTGTTGATCCCCGGATAGCTTTATCACTTGCATCGAGGTTTCCTACAAGTAGTGCTCTCAAAGGTGAAGTGAGCCAATTGGTTCAGGTGCATTCTAACATCTAACACCATTGTCTAGATTATTAATTAGTATCGTCTTGTTATTGATATAAATTCAATCTCTTTTTTATCGTCTTGTCATTGATATAAAATTTGAAGTTTTACATGTGTTTCTGTTTTTCCCTGCCGTAGTCGCACATACTAGAGATTCGCAACATACCTGAAGCTTTGCCATACTTTGTTACTCCTGAGGCTGTTGATGATAATTCATCACTTTTGCAACAATTGCCACACTGGGCTGCTTGTTCTATCACTATGGCTTTGGAGTTCCTTACACCACCATATAAGGGCCATCCTCGCGTGATGGCTTATGTTCTAAGGGTGTTGGAATCTTATCCTCCTGATCGTGTGACTTTCTTCATGCCTCAGCTGGTCCAGGCTTTAAGATATGATGAAGAGGTACATTCTAATATCACCTTTTCTATTAATGATTTGGATATGTGAACTGAAATATAAAACGTATTGCGAATACGAATGAGAAATCTCAGAGTTCATTTTTTTGAGACATGGCAAATATATGTATGTGTTTTTTGAACATGACTTAGTATGTTGCTTAACTAGCTTTTTCATATGATGGCAAATCTTGTGCAGAGGTTGGTAGAGGGATACTTGCTTAGAGCTGCACATCGAAGTGATGTATTTGCCCATATTCTTATATGGCATTTACAGGTGCATGAATTTGCTTTTTTTTGTTCTCACTATATTTCTAGGAATTTGTCAAAATATGTATTTCTCTTATGTAACATGCCTCGGCTTGGCATACAATAACTGCTCACTCCAAAAAATATTTTAGGGAGAGACATGCATGCCAGAACCAGGGAAAGATGCTTCTGCAAAGGTAATGTTAAGAACACTAGAGGCTTTTTTTAATGCTAGATATGTTTTTTAATGCTAGACATTTCTTTAATACTAAATATGTTTCTCCTTTAGCATCTACACTAGTATACATAAATGCACTGAAAAGTAACTATAGTGAGTGGCTTAAACTCTTCATTTGGAGTGTCGATCTCACTCTTTTTATACTTTAATCTAAAGAGTCCATGTGAGACGCAAATGATTTTAATCTTTAAGTTAAATAAAGTAAGGAATTTAAAGATGTCTGTGTAAAATTTCAAGGAGCATTCAACAATCAACATCTATGATCTATATTTGTCCTGTTGTACATTACAATAGGCTAGTTGTTTGTTTCTGAAGTTACTTTTGTAATCTTCAGTTTAATACAAAAGCTGAAGAAAAAGAAGCGGATATTATTAACCCGTTTTTATGTTTCTGCCAGAACAACATGTTTCAGGCGCGCTTGCCTGCAGTTAGGCAACGTATAATTGACAGTTTCAGTCCTAAAGCACTTGATGTCTTTCAAAGAGAATTTGATTTCTTTGACAAGGTCACATCTATATCTGGTGTTCTCTATCCACTTCCAAAGGAGGAAAGGAGAGCTGGAATACGACGGTACTATGTTTGAGATACTGGCCATCTATTAAATATATGCTCCTATTACCGACATTATAATTAATTTTAAAAAATTGTAATAGGGAATTAGAGAAAATCCAAGTGCAAGGAAGTGACCTTTATCTACCTACTGCACCAACTAAACTTGTCAGAGGTATTCAAGTTGATAGTGGAATTCCTTTACAGTCAGCAGCAAAGGTTCCTATCATGATAACATTTAACGTGGTGGATCGAGATGGGGATGAAAATGATATAAAGCCCCAGGCATGCATATTCAAGGTGAGATTAGTGAAGCCTCTAGTGTCTTAGCATTGGTAACTGTGAAAGAGAGGGGACTAGAAGGAAAAAGATACTCCCTCCGTCCACAAATAAATTTCCCATTGCGCGTTACGATGTTTGACTGAAGTAATTTTTAAATCATTTTATATGAAAAATGGTGTAAAATTTAAAAATAAAAATTACATATTAAAAAACTATATCAAAAGATCTACAAAACTTGAGGTGACATGACTATATTATTTTATCAAATGGGTGACAAAAATAGGCCAACTAAGTGAATAAAATTTGACCCTGTGAATAGTGAACGAGAAGTTTATTTGTGAACGGAGGGAGTTTTGTTTTATACAATATTAGATTTTTTATCCTCACTTGGACCTTGATCTCTTCAACTTATTTTTTCTACTTATTGCTTATGCTTATCAAAATCAGATCAATTGCAGATCAGCAACAACTTTAAGTTACACCACAATTAGATCGGATCAGATCCATTCAGATCAAACGAGCCTTAAAAATTTCAGTTCAGATCAACCTTAAAAATTTCAGATCAGATCTAAGTTCAGACGAAGAGAACAAACCCTTAGTACCCATACCCCCACGGCCCACCAACACACACCAGGCGCGCACACACTACTTGTCTGCATAATTAAAGCTGAACATTGTTATTGTAGGTTGGGGATGATTGTCGGCAAGACGTTCTTGCTCTACAAGTCATTTGCCTTCTCAAGGATATATTTGCAGCTGTTGGGCTTAATCTGTATCTGTTTCCTTACGGAGTTCTCCCAACTGGCCAAGAAAGAGGCATAATTGAGGTGAATTTTGTTTGGCCTTTGATTTTGTTTCTAGGTCTGCTTTTCATTTTAATATGTCACTGCTTTCTAGGTCTGATTTTGGAACTTTAAAAATTAAAAGTGGAATTGAGGTAAAGTTAGTAGTGAAAGGAGTTGAAGTTTTTAAACTGTAATGGTTGTATTCCCTATCTAGCGGCAATAAAGAATGGTTAAATTATAACTATGGTTTCCTGTCTTTCATTTATAACTGAATATGCTTGAATGCATTTCTCTTTTTCAAGTGTCAATATTAAAAAAATCAGCATGATGCTTTTGGCATTTGTAAACGGTTAATACTTTAGTTGCTTGACCATACACTATTGCTCAATGTGGTCCTTGATATTTTTTTGGAGTCAATTCGGTCATTGACAACAATTCAAAACCACTACAACTCTCCTGCATATTTGGCTTTCCCCACAGCCCCACTTAATAGAACAAAAATATTCTTATAAAAATATGTGGGCCCTAAATAGTGTATCACTTATTAGATAACCACATTGAATGTAAAAAAGAAAGCCTGTGTCTGAATTGAATGATATAAACATATAGTCAATGATCTAAATTGGGCACTACCATATCTTAGAAAGTAAACGGTTGTTAACATGGAAGGTTTGTACAGGTTGTACCTAACACAAGGAGCCGAAGTCAAATGGGAGAGACAAATGATGGAGGATTATATGAGATGTTTCAACAGGACTATGGACCAGTTGGTTCTCCTGGCTTCGAAGCTGCCAGGAAGAACTTCATCATTAGTAGTGCTGGCTATGCTGTTGCTAGCCTTTTGCTTCAACCAAAGGACAGACATAATGGAAACCTTCTATTTGACAAGTATGTACTACTCAATTTTTTGGTTTAACCATAAATATCATAACACCCTTCCATCTCTTTGTAAATTTTCCTCATTTGGGTTAATTAGCATTTTCAAGGGTCATACACTAAAAGTGATAGTCTCTTATTAATTAAGGAGATGACTTAGCTATTTAATTAAAGAATTGCAAATGTGACATGCATTTTCAATGCTTATAATAAAAGAGATGACTTAGCAAATGTGACATGTATTTTGGGACAAGGTTATGTATTCTCTTGCACCACTCAAAGAAATACATTTCTTGACTTTTTTATTTGTTCTAAATGGGGTTTGGTATGATAAAAGAAATTGATTCCAGTCAGCCATTGGTCAATGCAGTGTTGGGAGGCTTGTTCATATTGATTTTGGCTTTATCCTGGAGACTTCACCGGGTGGGAATATTCGATTCGAAAGCGCTCACTTCAAACTGAGTCATGAGATGACTCAACTAATTGATCCATCAGGATGCATGAAAAGTGACTCTTGGTATGAGTTTGTGAGGTGAGATGTGTTCTTCCAACAGGTTTTAAGAAAAAATCTGTTTTTTTGTCCCACAAGAATTAGGCCATTCCCTCAATTGGTCAACGACTTTCATTTTTTCTACTTTTTGGTGCATGATCACGAATGTCTTATCATTTCCAGAAACTTATTATAAATCGACAAGAAATTCGTTGCCGTGCACCAAAAGTGGATAAAAATGAAAGTCTAAATACTATGTATCTGCTAAATGAACCGTTTATGTTTTTGGTGTTGCAGCTTGTGTGTGAAAGGGTATCTGGCCGCACGGCGCTACAAAGATGAGATAATAAATACAGTGCTGCTGATGAAAGACAGCGGGTTGCCTTGCTTCAGCAGGGGGGATCCGATAGGGAATCTCCGCAAGAGATTCCATCCTGAAATGATCGAACGTGAAGCAGCTGCCTTCATGATTCGGACGTGCGTCGATGCGTATAACAAGTTGACTACTGCTTGGTATGATGTGATTCAGTACATTCAACAGGGCATTGAGAAATGATTCATTGTATCTACACTGCATTTGCATTATGAATCCTCATGTTGGAATCCCTTTAAGGCTCTCTTACTTCACATCTGTAAAATTTTGACCAAGTGTAAGTGTCATTATAAACATATTTCCGTCCCATTATTTTGTTACTACTTTGTGTAAAAAATACAATTAATTATAATGTAAATTGATATCATTAGGTTTTGTTTTTATACTGTAAACTTTGGCTTTTACAGTTATGAATGCACTACTACGATTGTTACTCCGTATAACTATATTTGCACGTAAATAATACTCGCGTTTTAAAAACTCTTGTTGATTTGACTTTTTTAGTCAAAGAGTGATAATTTTTGCCATAAACTAAACATTATTTAAATAAATAAATGTCATAAAAAATTGATATATCAAAATTATATTCTAAGATGAATCTAATTATATTGGATTTATATTACAGAGTATAATTCAATATGTTTTTCTTGCAATTTCTGGTAAAAGAGTTTCATTGTTTGACAAAATGTCAAAACAAGAAGACTTTAGGATTAGAGGGAGTATTATAATAATATTGAACTTTTACCTTGATTTGAGTGGTAAGAAGTTCATTCACCAAGATTAATGGGAAATTCACTCAAGTTTGAACCTTTAGCGAAGGTAGATACATTAGCTCATTGTGCATCATTAGATTGTGAAGAATATAAATAGATATTATATTGTAATTGAGTTAATAATATTCAAAAAATTACTCCTCCGTCCCAAAATAATTCTGTTTGGTTTATGATATTTGATTAAAGCTATTTTCAAATCAATATAAGTAAAAATATGTGAAAAATTTAAAAATAAAAATTACTCACTCCATCCCAAATTAAATTGCATGTTTACTATCTGCATGATCAAATTTTATTCACTTATCCTATTTTAATTAGATATTTGATTATACATAAAATAGTAGTCATATCACTAGTTTTGTAAATATTTAAAAATCAAACATCATAAACCGAAACAGACAATTTAAATTGGAACGAAAAGAGTATTTAGTAAAAAGAATCGGCATGACTATTATTTTATCAAATGAGTAACAAAAATAAAGAAATAACATGAATAAAATTCAACTTTGTAAATAATAAATATGTAACTTAATTTGGTAGAGAAAGAGTACATCTTATTGTAATATATGTACCCAAATTCCCAATTGGCAAAGTAATCTCTTGCATGTTTACTATTCAACTACCTTCTATATTTACTATTAACAGGATCAAACTTCATTTATTTTCTTTTCTTATTTTCATTAGTCATTTGATAAAATAAAATAGTCATATCACCACTAGTTTTATACTCCCTCCGTCCCATTTTATAATGCATGTTTCGGTTTACAATGTTTGACTGAAATTATTTTCAAATCATTTTATATGACAAATGTTATAGAGTAAAAAAATAAAAATTACATATCAAAATACTACATCAAAAGATCTACAAAACTAGTAGTGACAACAATATTTTATTTTATCAAATTACTAACGAAAATAGAGAAAAAAAAATAAATGAAGTTTGAACCTCTGAATAGTAAACATGCATTATAATTTGGGACGGAGGGAGTACATTTTTTTATATATTTTTTAAACATGTAATTTTTATTTTTTAATTCTACAATATTTTTATATAAAATGATATAAAAATAATTTCAGTCAAACACTGTAAACTGAAGCAGACAATTTTAATTGAGACGGAGGGAGTAATAAATTTCAATGTCATATTCTAACACTAGGTGATTAAGAACCATGGCTTTGTTAAGCCGATGACCAAAGGGGATGGATTACGAGAGGGCGAGGGTGCTTGCCGCACGAGGAAGGGTACATCAACGGGAAACATAAGAGGGGATGGACAACGTCAAAGGGGGAGGGGAGGAACATAATAGACAGGGCAAGGGGTAGGCTCCGTTATCCTACCCAACGAAGTACATTAGCACTTCCAAATCACTTGGGTATAATATGACACTGAAGAAACTTCTCCCCTAGCATGAGTGGTACGAAGCCCACTACTCAGGATTCATGAAGTGCACCCAAGTTCGAGCCCCAGCACAGCAGAAACATTGACTCTTTGTGCATCATTAAGTTGAAAATGTATGAACAAATACTACATTGTAATAGAGCTGTAAAAAAAATACTCTCTCCCTCTCCAAATCAAAGTCACTCTTTCTTGAAATACGTGAAGTAAAACTGTAGATTTAGTTCAAAAAAAGAATAGGGCCAGTAATAACAAAAAGTAAATACTCACTCCGTCCCCAAATTAAGATTAAATCTTCTTGAAATACATGGAAGTAAAACCATGGAATGAATTCAGAGTCGGAAGGAGTAATACTTTTTGCGGCGTATCGACCACAAAACACTTTCATTAAAGATCCACAATACAGACATTCTACCATTCTTTTCATAGAATGTTAAAAAAAGAACTTTGAAAAGGTGCTTTGCCCTTAAACCTTACCTCCACGTTTGATTTTGCAGAAAACGGTGAGAAGAGGGGCGGTCCGCAATATATGTTCCCAAACAATCAGGAGGTCTGTTGCTTTATTATCAGTTCAAGGTCAGCTCCTACTTCAGCCATCTTGGTATCCATCGACGCCCTAGCCGCCTTGGCAATATTTTCAACCTCCAAATCCAAGGCTATTTTTCCAACTACGCCCTCAAGCATCTGTGATATTCACATGATTTAGTATTTAGATGATGGTGGTGGTTGTTGTTTACGCACACTTGAAGAGGAAAAACTGCAAGTATATATTTCTGAACTTACCAGTGATCCAATTGCGACTAGAGCTCGGAATTTTGAATCCGTGTCAATACTTTCCTCTTCTGCAATCTTTACCCAAATTTTGAGGCGATATCAATTAATGCGTATAAAAAACTTAGGTTGGTGAGGAACAGAAGGAATTGGGTATGCATCAGATAAGAATCATCACAAAGTAAATAAATGAAAGTAATGGTACCTCAAGTGCTGCTGAAAGAACTTGAGATTGCCCTTCCTCGTCTTTCTTTTCAATCAAAAGAACAGCATAGCTAAATATCCAACAAAAGGTGACTAAGTTTAATCAAACATAAATCCTTGCATCATGTAGTAGAGACAAGAATCATATCACGACTTACTTGAGTACCAATGTCGAATAAGACAGTTGTAAATTTTTATTTGTGGTTAGATAACAGCTGGAGAAAGCATTTAAAATCTGCACACAAAATAAACCGATCACAATTGCGGAAGGAAATGTTGAAAATCTGCACACAAAATAAGGCTTTATTGTTGTTGTTGCAGAAGGAAATGTTGACTAGGAGCACCAAGGAAAGATGTTAATGCAATAGATGATAGATATAAAAAAGTGAGAGCACAAAAAATAGCTAGCTAAATGATATGCCTAGGAGTGGCCATAGATATCCTAGATTCTAAATGGAATGGACCATGTTCTTAGGTATAGTAGACATCGTTAATTTGAAGATATAAAGCAGCATAGAAGCAGCACCTCCACAAAGAATAAATGATGGTGGAATATATAATCACTTGACATGCCATTGGCAATTAAACTTATAAGAATTTTGAATTTGAATCTCTATAGCATTCATTATTTAAATGAAGATTGCAACCTCTCCACGGTGCTTTAGTAACCAATCACAGAAGGATGGATTCTTGAATAGATTAGTCACAGCACGGATGCTTGTTAGAAGATTTGCAGGGAGTGGAGGGTTCACTGTGACCTTCTTGACCAGCTCTACAAGTGTATCTGGTGATTACAAAATAAAACAGCATAAATTGGCACGAGAGCGAATAAAAAAAGACTTGTAAGGAGCAGAATGGAATGACATTGATCCTGTATGTAAAGCATAAACTAATCATTTGACAACCTATGATAGATAATTCTGCAAATACCATTATCACTGTTGAGCTGTTTGAGTAGGTTATTTGCCCCATCAGGGTGTAAAATTAACATCCTCAAGATATCAATCACTGCCAAAAGAAAGAAGCAAATAAGTGAACCCGTCATCAAACTTTAAATAGACATTTGAAAACAACAACCCAGCCGCACCCTACCCCTGTGAAATACAAAGACACTGTTTCCATTAGGCCCTAGATGCGCTGTTGCATTTACTATCCAAAAATTCATTGAGAGTAAGAAGCAAAGGAAGTTTAATGTGCCACTTTGATTTAACCCATTATTCACCCAAAACTAACAGTGTCAATTACGGCCATTTTAGCTCCATTGGCAATGGACATAAACAACAAAAATTCGCTGTAATTAAATAATATTGTAGGAAACGCAAAACATGTGATTAGGGATGGATTGGAGGAAAGGCAAACGCCAGTAACATTAGAATAGGATAGTAAATGACGGCACCCATGAAATCCTGTAATCTACATATTCTAATGGAAAGCATTATACTTTATAACCAGAGGATTACCAGGAAATAGCATTGATGGTGGCCATATCTTAAGCAACCTCAAAACCAGTGCAAGATCGATATCTGAAAATCTACTGCTGTGATAGTGTGATGTGTCCTTAAGAATTTTAACAATAGCCGCCAATCTTGACATCTCAGCCTCATTTAATGACAAATTACTTCTCTCCTTCAATAAATAACAATTAGTCAAAAGGACAAGTCAAGATAATGGAGTAAAACTTACAAGATGAAATAATGAGAAAATAGAACATTTTTGAAATTTTTGTTTAGTTATTACTGAGTCAGACTGTAGACTGCTATTGAATTCTGAAATCTTCTTCAGAATTCCATCAAACTGAGCCGTATCAAATGCAAGCATTCCTTTCTGGGAAAAAATGTTAATATCTCAGAAAAAAATCGTTAAAGAGAACCCTAAGTCCTAGCCATTGGAGCCAAAGTCTAGAGTCTAGAGTCTAGACAAGATATAATGACCTTTGGGACATGCTTGGGAGTAGGTTTTGCTGCAGTAGTGCCTATTACGCCACAATGAACAAATACTAAGTTATCAGTTACAGAAAACAAATTTAAAAATTGAAGGTTTAGTGGCAATAATGATACAAAGTTACAAACCCAGAGTTTTTGAAGTTTCTCCAGGAACATAAGCATTGGCTGAAATGAGAGGAGATGCAATAATTATTAAGAGTAAATAAAAGCCAAGGAAAAAATTAAAAGAAAAAAAGGAATAAGGTCTAATGGGATTCAAGTAACTGATGCCAATGGTTATCACATCAAAAGTACACTATATTTGATCTTACCGCCGGTGAAGGGGTCGCGGAATGATGGATCCGGAGTAAAATTTCTCTGTCCAGTATTTTGCAAAATGAAATCAACAATCTGCGCACGATATGAAAGAGGCAGATTCTCCTTAAGCAGCCAATTGTCAGCAGTAGTATATGGATCATCTGTAAATAAACAGAAAATTCCCGTAAACATGTTAACAATTTGAATGAAAATGATGATCCAGGAAAACAGTTACTATGTTCAATAAGGAAAGAGAAGATAATAAGCAGGCTCTCCCTCCAGCCTAGAAAATTAGATCAGATACTTCGACCAAAAGTTGTAATATTGTAAATAAAAGCAAACATCATAAGCTAGTACTAGAAATGGAATAAAGCCAAAAATGGCATTGGGAAACCTCTTTTTTGTAAAAGCATATTTTAATCTTGATATTCAGCACTAACTGAAAACATAAATATGAAACCAACGAATATACCTTTCCGGTTGTATGGCAATTTACGGACAGGCTCACCATCACCAATATCAACATCAAACACTGATCCAAAAAAGATATAAAAATTTGCTATGAATAGCAAAGCAAGCTATGCTGCAAAAGCAACATAGAAAAACTAAAGGCGAAAAGCATCACCGAACTTATTGCAAAATAATTGACTGAAATCACCACAAAAGCAGAGATAGGTTTGTGTAAAAATCCTAACCATAGTCATAAGGAACTCCATCAAGCAAAGATTGTGTCATGCCCTGATCAGGTCCATCAACTACTTCACCAATCTAGGAGGAGTCCACATAAAGCAAACATAAATTAAATCACACAATTCAAAGACAAACCATCTGATTATTAATCTACGGAAGAATGAATCTCACTTTATCCCACTTATATTCCCTCATATTCCATGCATATGCTACACCGCTGTCCCCTTCCCGAACAACTTTTGTCTGCCCATCACTCTTGCCTGTGCAGAGAGTGAATTAGAGTAAAGGTAAGCAACATACTGTGAGGCAAAATTTATCAACAATTTACCATAAGTACTTTCTCAAAGATACAGGTAAAATTTAACCTGGGGTCTGCAAAGATTCCAGGCCAGGTAAATCTTCCAATTTAATTCCTCCAACTTTCTTCCTAAGACAAAAATGACAAGTCTTTATTTAAGCCCGTGTCTAGTAAATGTTTTTTGCATCCCATAACCAGTACGAGTTTACTTTACTATCCACGAATAGAGGAATTCATTGATAAAAACTGCATACACATAGAAGCTGCACATTCATGTTTTTTAGTGTCATTGACTCTATTACAATGTAGTATCTGTTTAATCTATGGAAATGTGTCTCCAAGGTAAATGTTTCATACTCCGTATATTACTGCCAAAAAATGTTTAGTGACCATTGAACACTTCTTAGGAAAGGAAATTGGGAAACTTGTAGCCTAAATCCACAAAAAGTGTCCCTATGGAAATTTATTAGGAACACAAACATGTTTAGGCCAATTCATTAAAAGTTCGGCTAAGGGAAAGGTCATTATCTTAACCAATTTAAGCAAGTAAATAACCACTTAAAATAAACAATAAAAAGCTTCTATATGCAAAGATTATAAGCTTTCAGTATTCACACCTACTGCACTTGTACTGATTAAGTAGATTCTCATATGCATCTATTTCTTGAGGGTCAGTAATCCTATCCGGGTGCAATGTCCATATGCGTGCTATTCTATCAGAGCATGCAGTTACAATATCACCATTTTCCAAAAACTTAACATCCCAAACACAACCAGGATGCTGTATGCTCTGGACACAAACTCCATCTACAAAACACGAAGAGAGAGAAAATCTCATAAGGAAACATTAGTCATAGAAATTATTAATATACGAAGAATGTAAAATATTAGTTATAAAAATTACTTTTCCATATCTTAGCAAAACAATCCTCGCTGCCACTGACAATAAGCCCAGATACATGAGCATCAACAGAGTAGACAATTGAAGTGTGACCAACCATTTCCATCAACACTTCACCACTAAGATCCCACAGCCTAATGGAACTGCCATCAAATAATCATAACATTGAATGAAAACTATTGATGAACTAAGATACAAAAGAACATGAGCCTCAGCACTGCAGAATAATAACTCTATAAACAAGAGGTGGTTTGACTATTTTATAACAACAAATGATTAAAGCAAATAAGAGAGAAGATATAGTTTGACTAATAGTAAAGGTGAGGCTTATTTACGGATGGAGAGAGTATTGTAAAGTAATCATACTAACACTAACAAAATTAAATGCACATTGAGGTTTTTATAAAACTGCAAATTCATCAAACATGTTGAACTATTAGATGGATGTTGGGTTAGATGAACATAAAAGTATAAGATCAAGCATAAAAGTTTTAGAATTTTAACATTAAAGTAGAGTTCAAGATCCTTTTATGACTTGTAGTTTAACAACTGCCTCCAAAAAAATTATTGCAAGTGTTTCCACCACGAAATAAGTGTAGCTTATTAAGTTTCATGAAAAAGCAGTGACGGAAACAACAACTAAGCTTGTCCCAACTCATGTGGGCCCACTTACACGGACCAAAAGGATAACCATGCGGTCATGAAAGAGCAGCAGCCAAAAAGGGAAAAAAAGAGCAAAACCTACCCATCATGCGATGCGGATAGGACTCCTAAACCAGGCATCACAGCCAAGCCTCGAACTGTATCTGAGAGTGTCATTGATGTGTGACCAAGGATTTTTAAAAGTAAAATTAGAATCCAACAAAGGGTTGACTCAGTAATGTTGTTTGATTTAAAAATAATGAATAGGTGTCATTCCATTCTAATATTAAGTTCACAACCACTCACACAAACAAACCTGTATGGCCAACAAAAGTTCGCGCACATGTGGTACCCTTCCAAAGCTTTAATGTCATGTCACTTGAACCTAATCATCATAATGATCAAAGTAAATATCTGTATATTATATTTATTTCAAACATGGTAACTCTGAGAGGCGGCATGCTCTCAAAATGCAATGCTATGAACTCTGTGGGGGCACACAATATTCATTGGAGAGGTATAGACCAGCACCGTTGACCTAATTAAGTTCATGAATCATGAAAAATACAAATGTAGAGGCAACTAGTTAAGACCTTAAGATGAATTTCAATCCTACCAGTCACAAGCTCTCCTGAAGGCAACTTAATAATTGCTTGAACGGGTGCTTTATGAGCTTCCATAACTTCCATCTGTTTGCCTCTCCTCCACCGCCGTAATGTACTGCAATGGGAAGAAAAATAATATAACAAGTTTACAGCTCAAGAGAATCAAGTAGAACCAAATCCATATGCATAACAAAACAACAAAGTTATGCCTTAGCTATTACTACTGTGGCAAATGGCCAAAAACTACAACAAAAGATTAAAACATGAGAACTTACCAATCAACAGAAGTGGATAGAATATCTGAGCCATCCAGTGCAATGCCGGTAACTTGCATCTTATGGCCTTTCAGCTCTTGAATTTTCTCACCAGTTCCCAAATTCCACACAAAAATGTGTGTGTCCATGCCTCCAGAAACAACTGCACCCTCTGGATATTCCTCATTGGGAGAGACCCATGCCAATGGGCCCACAAAACTAGTATGGCCCAATAATATCTTTGACATGGTGTAGCCACGGTTGTTTGAGCCGTCTGGTGACCAGAACCTAACGGTCTGATCTCTTGATGAAGTTGCAATTCCAGTATTCTCACATATGCATATACCACGAACCTAAATATTTAAAATGATGCAATGATCCAAAATAAGTTTGCATTGTCACGTGTCAAAAGAAATTCACCTAAAATGTGCTAGATAATCCATATGTGTATCTTTTCATTCACAGGGGTCACTTGGCGGTATCCTTGGTGTGCCCCAAACTCAGCTATGTGGATACACATCATGTCTTCTCAAATCTTGACAGTGCTATCAATGGCGGATGTCAAAAATTCCATCGCCACAACCCGACATAGGCCATTATAACCCAGCTATTATTTACAAATTGTGTATGGCAGCGTGCTATATTTCCACCTCCCCCCGTTGGACTGCCATGGCAGCCACTCAACCTAAATATACTACATCAAGAATTGCATGTAAACCTATGCACTAATTTAGCTACTCAAAGGTAGATCTAATCATTCTAAATGGAAATGTTGAATCATCCGCTACAGTAGACAATGCATAATATACATATCCCGCACTGTTTTAACCAAATAAACTGTGATAAGACTGAGAAAAAAGCACATGCGACTCAAGCAAACAAAAAATGAAAAGGTTGAGCTGATTCAGTGAAAATGAGCTGAGAGTGATAACTTACATCGTCTTCGTGCCCTCGGAGCTGGCATCTCAACCGATACTCTGACAAGTCGACTTCCATCATAACCTTAGAAGAAGAAGAAGATGGATTTACACGTGAAAATTAGGGTTTCAGAGATTGCCGTGAGGGATGAGCAGTTGTAATTCAATAAACAAAATCATAAAATCATCATCAAACCGATAAAAATGAGTTCGCCGAGAAGCTAGTTGGATGTGCAGTGGCGTGTGGTTGGAGGAATGCGACGGAATCTCTTCCTCTCCAAGTCTGCAGCTTCTGCCTTCTTAGTTGAGTTCGCTCCAATGGTGTTCAATGTTGAATTTATGAATATTTTTCTAATTTGAGGGGCAAATTCTTAATTACGAGATTGTTAATTACGAGATTGTTAATTTGCAAAATTACCGAGTATTTTGCATAAATCAACAAAATTATGATAATTGAAATTAAATTGTTACCCCGATTATCTATTTTACATTTTTAAAGATTAAAAAATTAAAAATAAATTAGGTCGGTCAGGTCGGGTTCGGGTTCGGTCACTTCAAGTTCGGGTTATTTTGGGTTCGGATCAATTCGGGTTCGGGTTGATAACTGTATGTTCATGACCCAGTATCATCGGGTTCGGGTCGACCCAATGGGTTATGACTTTGGTTTTTCAAATTTTTAAATTCACATTAACACTTACATTTTCTATTAAATAAACTTAAACTATCAAATAAAAGTATTAAATCTATAAAATTATTTTATTTTAAACTCTAAAGTAGTTTTTAGATATATAAATCAATATAAGGAATTTAAAAATGCTTAAGTTTTGGAAGAAAGTAAGATAATTATGCAATATTATTAAAATTTTGTCTGAAAATATAAATTTATACACTAAAAACGAGTAAAAAAGTGTATAATTTTGAAAAATTCTTACTTTAGCGGGTCGGTCAAGTCGGGTTCGGGTTCGGTCGGGTTTGACCCATTTTTAGCGGGTCATTTCGGGTTCGGTCAACTTCGGGTTCGGTCATCAAAACCTTTGTTCAAAACCTAGTGTTTTCAGGTCGGGTTTCGGGTCAAAAACAGGTCGGGTCACTTTTTGCCAGGTCTAGAGCGAAACCATCTGCTCTTAAAAAAATCCATATTGTTTTCACAAAAACGAATTAGTTCGAACCAACTACAAAAAGAAAAGGCCGATCTCATCCAAAATAGTCTTTCTGAAGTCCAGTCTAGTCCTTATGTTCATGAGTTCATCCCTACCTTAATTACATATAAAAACTACCTTATGTATCTAGTACGTTGTTCATGAATCCTTTTCTTCTTTTTCTTACTTATTTTTGTTAATCATTTATTAAATTATTATACTCCGTATTTGTATACGGAATACCACTTATTTCATCGAGTTTTTTTTTATGAAACCTTCACTATTTACACCCTTGGTTCCATTTTACCACAAATTTGTCGTTTTATGAATAACAAGTTTTGATTAAATTTTACTCTGTATTATGGAGTAATTTTTTTTTTTTTTTGGGGGGGGGGGGGGGAAG